>JAODUE010028855.1:0-18793 GCA_027564755.1 Amblyopsis hoosieri
GTGTTTTTGTTGTTTTGTGTGTGTGTGTGTGTGTGTGAGGGTGTGGGTGTGTGTGTGTGGTTTTTTGCTCGAGCGTTTTAGTTAGAGAGAGAGAGAGAGAGAGAGAGAGAGAGAGAGAGAGAGAGAGAGGGGAGGAGTGAGAGAGAGAGGGGGGAGGAGTGAGAGTAGAGAGAGAGATAATGATGGAGAGAGTGAGAGAGGGGAGGAGTGTGAGGAGAGATATATACAGAGAGAGAGAGAGAGAGAGACACTGGTTACTCGGTGGGCGTGACATTCCATGTAGCTGAGAGTGCATACAGCAGGTGTGTGGTTGGACTGAAGCAGCTATACTGAAACCCAGCACAGCTGGAGAGGGTCGACTGGTAAAGAGAAATAGAGAGAGAGAGAGAGTGGGGGATACTTCACAAATGGAGAATCAAGCAGGAGTCCTCTGCTAGCTGTGCGCTGGCTAAGCGGCTGTTAGGACGTGGCAGCGTGCACCCAGCGTACAGTGAGTAACTTTGCTCATCAGCTCCACACAGGCTGCACCATGCTGGTGGTTCATTTTGATTGTTGTTGGGGCTGGGCCGGGATGAAGCTGTGGCTGGGGCGATCCACAGGAGGAGCAGATAGGCAGGTGCTGAATAGGATGTGCCATGGCACATGCATGCAGGTTACGGCGCGGCATTGAGAGGACAGAATCCCCCCCGGTGCGTTTATCTTGTGATATTCATGATCCTCCCGTAGTGCGCGACACTGATGGGAAATGTGTTCTTGACACGCTGCAATTATTCTGTGGGCGATCGTGCACGCACGGCATAATGTGTAGGTAGGGAACGCATGCTCGTACACACACACACACAGTGTATGCAAGCAATTTACAAAATATAGCTTGTGTAAGTGCTCATGTGGTTTTACTGAGGTCATTTGTGTGTGCGTGTGCGTGTAGGTTTTCATGTGTGAGAATCAATCTGTGTGCATGTGTTTATTTGCTTGACTGTGTGATTGTATGTGTGAGAATGAATGTGTATGTTTGCGTGTGTGTTCATGAGAGATGTCTAATTGAGGGCCCAGGGCGGCTGATGTCCTGTCATAGCGCGATTTCCCTTGGAAGAGCTGCTGCATCTTTCAGGCTTGCCTTATTTTCTTTTACTGTGCTTACTGGCTTCACATTCAAATGTCCAGGCATGCAAGACCATTACACAATGACACACTTTTTTGACATCGTTTACATTCTTAGCCTATTTAAATGTAGTGTTAGTATGTGTTTATGCATGACATAGCCACCTTTTACAAAAAGCTGGCTATATGTCACACATAAACACATAGTATTTCTCTGCTATTCGCTACTATACAATTAGATATAATTTTTTTCTTTTTTTTTCCCAGTCAAACACGTTATTTCTAAATGGAAGGTTAATTGTATTGACCGGCATTGATGTTATCTCGTTTAAACACTGGTGTGCAAATTGCTAGTTGTAGATGATAGTCATTGTCAATAGTGCACGACATGCAGCACTGGTATTGATCAGTAAGGCTGTGTGCACAAAGCAGCTCCCTGCTGGAGATATTGTGCTGGGATCCCAGAGCTGTCTTGCTTAGCAGGGCTGTGCCACCGCAGCGTTGCATTCTGATAGGCTAGAAGAGAATAGTGTTGTGTTTGAATAAAGCGGGGGATCTGCGGGCATTGTGTCTGCACCTCCCACCTGTGTATCTGGGTAGGGGGTCCCCTGCAAGGTGACTTTGTCAAAAGGAGAGTAGCCAGGAGGATTCTCCTCCTTTGTGGATAATGTCATCGTTTTCTGTCAGCCTATTCAATATATAAAATATGAATGCTTGGATATTGATAATGCAACTCTTAATCTGGGCTTGGCTTTGAGGTGGGCATTACTAGACATTTCACCTTAGGCCTCAGGATCTGAGGGATAACACACCAGTGTCTTTCTAATGCCAGCAGGAGGTTTAAGCTTGATGGTATTACATTCGGGAACACATAATTTATCTTGGAGGTGCAATTCACTCAGTAAGACCTGTCTTTTCTGAAAGAACACCAGAGAACTGCAAATCAAATGGAACAAGTGTAGTCTGGTAAGCAGAAAGTGTCTTCATTTCACATTACAGCATTGCAGCATCAGCTCTCGGGTATAGGCTGCCAGATGTGAGGTGTATGAGGGTAGAACCTGGCTTTTGGCTTTGCAGTACTGCTCTGTCAAGAGAAGAATTAATAATATTTGCATCTAAGTCAAAGTCAAATTTATGCTCTGAAATCCTATAAGAAAAATTTGTAAAAATAACAGCTGGATATACTGAGACACACATTCGGTCTTATCTTTAATTCATTCTAGTCCCTTGGCAGCGGTCCATAAAATGCATTTTGTTGAGGTTCACATAATTGAATGTGTTGCTCCTTTGCTCAGGCCTGACCTGCAATGGAGTGACCTGTGTCTTCTTGTGTCTGTAGGAAACAAGATGGGGGTGAGTCGGGAATCTCCGCAACACTAGAGCCTCCGCTGTTCCAGTCTGCACTAGCGTACACTGCACCACCACTCCCCAAGGTACATAGGAGTCCTATGACCTCTGGCCTTTTCTAACAGCCCTTTGTGTGACCTTTGTTCCATGCCCCTATTCATCTCGTCCGCTTGTAAGCACAGATTCTAGATTGTTCTCCGCATTTCATTTCACCATGATCCATTGCAAACTGTCTGTTTGCAGCCATCCTCAGATTATCAGCCACCTGTCTTCCTTTGTGCAACTTGTGTAATTAACGTACACAGTGTTAGATGAATGGTATCATCGTGTTTGCCTAATCCAATTCACGGGAAGCTTATTGTTTGGGACTGGCATCTCATCTCATCTCAAACAGGCCTCAGTGCACCCTTTATTCTACAGTATTCACACTGCATCTCTTAAAATGACTGGACAGCATTAAGTCATCAAAAACCCTGTCTGTAGCCTGCACAATTCACTCTGTAAAAGCTTGGAAGCTTTGGTGGATCTTGCTGGGCCAGTTGGCAGGTTTTACCTTTAGGTAATAAAAGCTAGTACACTGATTTATCAGGCTATGCTAAAGCTTATTTTTTATGCTTATAACACATTTCTTTCAACTCAGTAAAGTAATTAGTGGTCCTTCAATTTGTGTCTTATGCATTAGTCTTGGCTCTTTATGTTGTCTCATCAAAGAATGTATTGTGTTTGGCTGAATTTGACAACAAATTAATTTGAATGACTTTCTAAAATGAAGGGGTCAATTGTGAACGCTATCAACTTTGAGAATATACAGGTTAATACATTACAACCTGCCGGTGCTGACAAAGGATTTAAATGAAAATGTATGAAAATGAAAAAGCTTTACCTTCTGGCAGGTTTTTCCCATCTAAAATGAGAGCATGAATAATCTGTCTGGGGTATTTTCCAGACTTTGAAATTGAATGGAGCTGAGCAGCGATTAGAAGGATACAATCTCGCTGATGCAGAGTCCCTTACACTTTGAAGGGCTTACAATACATTAACAGCAGTATCACTTGATCTGTGTAGAACACCGGGGGTTGGGAAGAGAAATAGAGACAATTTGGAAATTGTGTTGTTTAGTCTTTCTCTGTTTGTTTGTTTGTCTTGCTTGATTTTTGAGACATAGGGAGTGTTTGGCCAAGGGTTTTGGATGTTCTGTTTCTCTGGGGATTTCTATGGCAACCAAACTAATAATGATAACGAGAAAGGTGTCGTTTCAAATGTCTACACTCTCTGATACAGATTATACTCATTTGTCCATGGACTACCGTCACCAGAAAATATGCTGTTTTCCTTTCTTTCTGTAATTTGTTCGCTCAGAATCTGGGAGAATGCTACTCTTGGCACAGAAACTGACAGTTTTAGAAATGAATAGGGTTTTTCTGACCCAGTTTGGACAGTTTGCTGAATGCCACCTCGGGTCCACTTCAGTGACAATAATAGACATTTACTTTCTTATTAAAGCCATGCAGCCCTTTCAGCTTCTCTACTTAGTTGTTTAATAATCCATACCTCTGATAGCACAACTAAGTGCCAGCCTTTTACCCCAAAACTGACCAGAAAAACAAATCAAATGTTACTATGTATGTATATGTCAAATAAAACTACTCAAATCTGAACAAAAGGTATATACAAACCAATTATCATATAGCCTTCAGCATATAATTTCCATTTCAAAAGTAGACACAACTTTTCTCCAGACAGGACTAAGATACTGTTACCATATTTGTCCTAGGAAAGAAAAACACAGGCATGTGTCTTAGAAGATGATATCTGACAGATGAGCAAATTATTTATGTTCTCAGAGCACATCATGTATTCTACAAACTAAGCTGTTTAAAAAGTCATATAATGCACACAGTCAGCAGGAAACAAGATCTAACTCTGCTAACTTGATCTCTGCAAAGTTCATGGCAGATCCATCAAGACAGGCCTGAATGAATACAAAAGTAACACCAAAATCTGGACAGGACACACTCAATATTACACCTCCAGATTCCTGGTGCCAGTTCAGGCCTCAATGCACTGTGTGGTAGTATAGGATTGCACTATGCAGGCGAGAAAAGGCTTTGCCCTGTTGCCTTTGATTCTACCTTAATGACAAACCTATTAGCTACACTAATGAGAGCTATCAGTGTTACAGTAACACCTAGGCTGCTATACTGACAGCACTGCCGGTTTCCCACACATTCTGATGAACACTTCCCTGTATCTTTTAACATGATCATCTGTCTCTCTCTCTCTCTCTCTCTTTCTCTCTCTCTCTCTCTCTCTCTCTCTCCCATCCACTAGTGCTTATCACTCTAAAAGTACTGTTTATCACAGATTTCTCCATCTCTATCCTTGCCTCCTCCACTTCCTCATCAGTTTTTCCACCAGAGTAGATGTCCGCCTTATGCATGTCATTTAGAACAGCGGTTGTGATTTGTAGACACTTGTAAAGTACCAAGAAGAGTATCAATAGATGTGGTGGATGAATGTAACTGTGAGTTGCCGGTCCCATATATGAAGGTGCATCCTTGTGTTACCATAATTTCATTAACATTTTTAATGTGTACAAAGTAATGTGTATACAGTACTATATATACAAATATGATTACATTAAATTACAAACAAATAATATAATATACTATTGAAAGAGCTGGTTGTTTTGGGGGGCGGGGTTATTGCTAAAATGTTTTTGCAAACCACTTTTGTAGGGTAGTCTATTATCTGCATGTACATCTTGTGCAGTGAGCTGTGCCTCGTGGCTTGTGGCCCCACCGCCTCGCCGCTGCATAGCAGAGGGGCCAGCAGAGAGAGTGCTGCAGAGACTTGCTGTGAAACTGGAGCAGTGCCTGTGGACTTGGACCAGGCTCTTCCTCTGGCCACCAGCCAGGCCGAGACAGACATGTAGCGGGAGAGTGACAGCGTATGAGAGAGAGAGAGAGAGAGAGAGAGAGGGAGAGGGAGAGAGAGAGAGAGGGGCGGCTGCCTGACGCATGCCTCTGTGGTCGTCTCGAGCTCCTCCTGAGTGAAGCACAGCCTTTGTAGCTCAGCAGTAAAAACAGTACAAACGCTTTGGAAGACCTGGATATTTTGCTGTTTAGATAACAACGGCGGACCTCGCTGGCAATCTTATGTACACACACACGCAGCACACCAGTACTCTGTCAGTCATGGACACAGTGGCTAAGATGCTGCTTTAACATTTAAGTTTAGCACAGGCTCTGGAGGGTTTACTCTACTACTACTACTGCTACTAATAGGACGCTTGAACCAGTCAGGTCACGATATCTGACTTTTAGTTTGAGGAAACCCTGTCCTGCAAGGAATGTCTGAAAAGCCTCCCAGTTATAGTGCTCTCCCGGGACCACGGAGAAAGAGCGCCCATGTGAGTAGCATGATCTACACTGAAAATAGAAAACTGTGATTTTGGCAGAACATAAAGCACAAGCTTAGATGATTACCACTTCAAGTACCACTTACCACTTGTTCGTGTGAGTGCTAAATCTGACAGTCACATGTTTCATGTTCATTTAACTATTGAACCGACTTTTTTGTTTGAGCAAGGAACATTTGTGCACAAACCCAGCTGACCCACACAACACTGTATTCTTATATAATGTTGGTATTTGATTCATTCAACCCCCGGCCCCTGCCATGTGATAAGATGTGTTACCATCTTATCATGTACTTCTAATAGTGGATGCTGTTATAGTGAATATTTACCTTCAGGGTTTGTAGCAGGCTGCTGTTTGCACATGGTGGAGGACTTCACTCACACTGAACACTAAGACGATATTGCTTTGTACACAAACCGTCTCATTGTCAGTCTTTACAAAGAGTACCTTTCAGCCTCGACTACCATACTTTAGACAGCATTGTTCTCATCTAGGTTTGAGTTCATAGCATGCAATAGTAAAAAGTGAATCTGCTACCACATGACGATGGGCACATAGTTTAGGATTAGTAGAGCGAGGCTGACGATAACATGTTTAACAATAACCACCAGGATCTGTCACAATGTCGTGACTGTAGTAAAACAAAGATCTCTTTAGGGGCAGTATGTGAATCATACGCTCCAGTTCTCAGCCTGGGACCCATGATCTCTTTGTGACTACTTGGGTACTGCCCTCTGACCCTTATAAACTAAACACTGACTAAATGAAAGAAACAAACCATTGATATTGTGTGGAAGATGAGAAGTTTGGGTGCTTTCCTGAACAGAGTTTGTGAATGTGCAACAAATTGTGTGTCTGATACACAAGGTGTTATACATGCCTTTCACTACAGAGAAACATACATTTAACAAACACTTGTTACTTTCTTCTCTCCAGACCAACGATTTATTTGAAATGATTGAGAAAATTCAGGTAAGGGGAAGCATTCATCTTGATGTCCGAATCTGTATTCAGCAAGAGAGGCTTTCTACTAACCATGCCGTTAATGCTACTGTTCTACTTTACTCTTGTGTGCTGCAGTACGTGGTGTCAAAACACCACAGCTGAACCTCAGCTAAACCTTTCTGGTTAACACCGATTAACCACATCCCCTTATGAAAACCTATTTTCCTTTGAAATACTGCGAAGTGAAATGCTTAACAAATGAATGTCAGCTATCTTAACCCGCTCATGACAGCCAACCGGTATTACATGTCTCCCTTTTTTGTACACTATGGACACTAAAATAAATGTAACCATATGCAAGCATGTTTTTCAATGAAGCATACATTTGCGGAGATGAGGAGATTTGAGGAGATGATGCAACATTCTCTCTGGAACAGTCCAGCTGCCCTTCACCACACAAGTGGCACCATCACCTGGCCACAGTGTTAGTCTCCGTCAGAATCTCCATGGGCCTTTCCATAGGAGGACCACTTGTTTGCGTCACATATATTTAAAGTGCCCTGGAGTCGTATTGCTGCTGTTTCTCTCTCCGGCAACGACTCCCCCCCTGACTGCTCTTTAACTTCATCAACTGCCCCCCTGCAGCCACTCTCCCCTGCTCTCCAGTCGCTCTGTCCTCTGTCTGCTCCTCTGTGTCTTCTCTCTCTCTTGTGGAAGTGGTTTTACTGTGTAGTTCATACATGGAGCCTAGCTTTGTGGCTCCATGGTAGGTAGCACACACACACCATCTTCCTGTGTGTGTGTGTATGTATGTACCTGTAGGTATGCATGTGTGCATCTGTGCATGTATGTATACATTGTGTGTGTGTGTGTGTGAGTGCGTGCGTGCGTGCGTGCGTGCGTGCGCGTGTGTGCGTGCGTGCATGTATGTATACATTATGTGTTGTGTGTGTGTGTGTGTGTGTGTGTGTGCGTGTGCTTGCGTGTGTGTGTTTCTCACAAATATTCCACAACACATGCACATGCAGGATAGGCTAGATGACAGAGGTTAGGGTGGCCATCTTCCAGACATGTCCTGGGTTTGATCTCCAACATGACCAGCCTACCTGCATGTGTTTCTGATCAGTATATCTTCCTACACTTAGAGTACCTGTTCTCCAGTAAACACATGTAGAAAGTGACTAATAAACAGACCAACATGGTACATTGTTAGATCATTTACAATAAATAGAGATGATCTAAAATGTCATGTTGACCTGAGTGTTTGGAATGCTACTTTACTTGGAGGTCACTGGTTGATAATACCCCCCCACCACCAACCCCCTGTTTTTCTTTCCACAGAGCAATAGAATGGATGAGCAAAGATGCAGCTTTCCTCCCCCACTAAAAGTAGGAATTAATTTAGACTCATTAGACATGTGTTGACTCTGTTCATTAACTGTGTCCCAAACATTCCCTTACCTGTGTGTGTGTGCGCGCGTGCGTCACACATGTGATTAACATGCCGCAGCAGAATATTAATATAGTCCTAATACACAGGGGTCTTGATCTGTATTCAGATCTAGCCACCACCACAGTGTTAATCTTCCCAACACATTTAATTATGCATCAAATTAATATTAGCTCTGATGAGATTGTTCAATTATTGTCAACAGCACTGCAGTATGTAATCTCTACAATAATAAAGCCATATGAATAATAAACCAGCCTAATCAGGTCATGATTTTATGTGAGAGAAGGAATCTGCTTAATTTGTCTTCAGGCAAAGCTTCTGTATTCTTCTAGAATGTCAGACACCCCTCTCTAATTGGAGATGTGTAATTTTGCTAAGTAATGCCGATATTTGGATAAAGGCATGTTCATTAAATCACACCTAGTTTTGTGTTCTGCACATATAATGGTCCTCTAATTACAGCATCCTTAGGGATTACAGATGTGGTTTCTGTATACCTAAAGGATGTTCTGTTTGACTAACCATATTTGTCCTCTGTTTCAGACAGAAGAGGACTACATTCCCTATCCCAGTGTCCATGAGGTAGGCTAATTTAACCACAATTATTTGGCCTCTGCCTCTAGTCAGATGAGGAATATAAAAGTGGGTTCTTTTGTTTTGAATGAAACACACTTAGTCAGATGACTTCCCTTCAATAGTATCGCTTAGACTGGTTTACGTGCAGCGTGCCAAGTGTTTGTTATTTGGACATATTGAAACAGGTGTTGGGCAGAAGAAGCCCCTTTCCTCTGATCCTTCTGCCCCAGTTTGGGGGCTACTGGATTGAGGGGACCAACCATGAGCTGAACACAGTGGACACAGCCCAGCTGCAGACCCTGTCTCCCACCACCCGTACAAAGCTGGAGTGTAACGCCACCGCCAAACTCTTCCGCAAACACTTCCTAGGCAAGGTCAGTGCTCCATCCACAGTAGCATTGTGTTAAAATGTAGCTTCACCCCAGCTTTGAGCCTGACCACCCACAGCACAGTAAAGAAAATACAGCTAGAAAGTACAGTAGGAGCTCAGTGGGAGTCAGGGAGGGGCTGATGGGTTAGGGGGAGGGGCTTATGGGGGAGAAAGAGGAGGGGGGGAGAGGAGCTGATAGGTTAGGGGGAGGGGCTTATGGGGGGCTGATGGGGAGAGGGAGGGGCTGTGAATGTGAGAGGCAGGTGTTGCTGGCTCCTCAGTCCTCATACAGTATATTCATATACTGTGATATATGTTGATTAGCGTGGTTTCAAGAAATACCTGGTGCATCAGTGATGCAAGGGATTTGTGAGCTGCACATCCCACCTCTGATGACGTACGAGTGAATGAAAAGTACACTTGTACGCCAGCAGATGGTTGGGCCATTTTTAAACAGATATGATATACAAGACATAATTTTCTAAAAATGTGTATTTTGTAAATTTCGTCACCAGAATTGATGTGTCTCATTACAGGTCTGTAAAGTGTATTGTGGAATGTTTTTAAAACTCTTTGTGGGGAGGGTTTTTCCATTTGTAGTGTATTGTATACTAAACATTGTGAATCCGATAGGACAAAGCACACACCCCATGCCATGTTACAGGAAGCCACGTTATCTTTGCTCTACTCCAATAAATACAGCCAATAAATGAGCACTACCCTTCATGTCATAAAAGTCAAAAAAATTGAAATGTTCAGTGTGATATCTACAGATGAGCCATGATTGCCCTTGCATAAAAGCCATCACCTGTGAGAAGGTTCATTACTCACTGAGAATGTCGTACAATCAATTTCACTCCTTGCTCAGTACAGTAATAAATATGAATAAAGCATAAGTGAGTCCCAGCAGAATAACACAGTAACCGTGGCCAGACTCGTTTGCACTGCACATACTAGCTAATGAAGATGCATTAGGCTTTCGCCACCTGTTTTTGGACCCAGCATAATATGAACAAATTTGATTGGCCCGTAGATTAGCGAGAAACAAATCCTGAAACACACACGGTTTGGAAAGCTGTGGGGAATTCACTAAACTATTTTAGCTTGTGTGTGCCTGCATTGTCCGTCTGTGTTTGCCATGCGTGTTACTGCTGTACCACTGGCATTAACGACTCTGTGTTTGCACTGTGCCATCAGGAACACTTTAATTATTACTCAGTGGATGCTGTTCTGGGACATCTGGTTTTTTCTATGAAGTATGATGTGATCGGAGACCAGGAACATCTTCGTCTAATGTTGAGGTAAGCACACCCTGCTCACTGTTACCTGCTCTCACACCCTCTATATACTATAATATTCTATATGCCCCATATCATATTTGAATAATATAAGGCAGACTATTTATAATTTCCAGCTACATATTCCTTTTCAATCAGTGTTGTACTTTTTAACCTGCCCTGTCTTTATTGAGCATCCATGTATACAATTGTAATTGCACCTGACAGGGTGTGGGAGGATATGTCAGAGACGATTGGTTAGAATCTACTAATGATGTCACACCTTGGGCCAAATTTAACAGGCTTGTTTTTTACACAGGATCTTTAGATGAACTTGACTTCGATGATAGGGGACCTTTAAGTTGTACTATGTTTTGACTTGTAGCAGGATATCGCCATACAAATAGTAAAGCCTCTCTGGAAGCATTACTGTACAACCTAGCAGGTATATTGATACAAAACCATTGATAATAATAATAATAATAATAATAATAATAAGATAGAGGCACAAGCTTACCTTTCTCCAGAACAACAGTTATTGTAAAGAAAAATAGGAAGACTTTTTTTTTTTCTTACAGCCCACACTATTGATCCTCCCAGCAATAGTCATATCGTAGGACTCATAAAGCCAGAGAATGTCAACAGAACAGTCATTTCCACTGTAGAGTAACAGATGGACTACTTAGGCCAGCATGTGGGTGGATTATGGAGAGAGGTGGGTGGAGTACTTTGATAAGTATCTGCTTGTTTTCTTATTTATCCAGGACAAAGATGAAAACCTACCATGATGTGATTCCCATCTCCTGTCTGACAGAATTCCCCAATGTGGTCCAAATGGCTAAGGTGGGGAAGGTCAAATCCGGGCTTTCCTCAATAACAGAGCTGATCATTTTAGCCCAAAAATACACCCAAGGTTGCTTTAACATGGTATCGCTTTAGTGTTTTTTAATATGTTGTTATGAATAACATATCCTGTTTCTTTCCCAGCTTGTCTGTGAAGATGTCAATGTCGATCGTTTTTTTCCTGTCCTTTATCCAAAAGTAAGCCCCAGCTTTGCTTTATGCTCTGCATTTTAGCTTTATTGCTCAAGCGACACTTATACACCAGTCTTTCCATATTTATCTCTGGATGTATGTGATTTGCTTTCAGGCTTCACGGCTCATTGTCACCTTTGACGAACACGTAATAAGCAACAATTTCAAGTTTGGGGTCGTCTATCAAACGTTTGGACAGGTGAGCTGTACAACATGCAAAGTATAATTTTAAAAAATGCATTTATCTAGGGAATCATCTGTACTCAGTTCGATATATTCAGTATGAGATACTAGCCGCTGTAATGTGTCACTTCTATAGGTAAGTCGATTGTTCAGTGCTGCTCAGCCTTAATGACGGGTTTCCAAACCACTCCAATCTACCAGCAACCTTATCTCCCTTCAGCATTGCTTCTCGTCTTCTATGACAATCACGATGCTATTGTTTCTCATCGCATGGGATGAGAATAGGCTGGCATAGTTGAGGGTCCTTGTACCTTTTGAAAGGGGGCTGCATCTCGTAAAGCATGAAGGCGGAGGATGGCATTATGAATAAGCCGAGGGCTTTCTCGTGAGGACATGAAGGGCACTCCGCTCCTCACCCAGGAAGTCATTTATATCCATGAGGACTTTTACAGCAAATAAGTGTATTGCTGAAGAAACACAAGACTACATTTTCCAGCAATGTGGCGTACAGCTCTGCAGCTGTAAAAAACATAGGAATTATATTAAATTACAATACATTTACATTTTCTATTCACTTCATTGGACATATACTGTAGTTGTACAAGCCCAGTCTTCAAAATCAATTTTGTCTCCGGGCTTGATGTTAATTACTCCTTTGCTGTTGCAGACATCAGAAGAGGATCTGTTTGGTAACAGTGAAGAGAGTCCTGCCTTTGTAGAATTCCTGGAGTTTCTTGGGCAGAAGATAGAGCTCCACAACTTTAAAGGGTAGGGACTGAACTTATACTGCATTATACAGCTCTAAACTACAATTTCCAAATATTGATTCTGTACTGTGAGTTCTTGGTTCTTTGCTTTAGGTGCATATTTTTCCTTTGAACACGGTTCCCCCTGTTTTGCAGCTTTCGTGGTGGGTTGGATGTGACACATGGACAGACAGGCCTAGAGTCAGTCTATAGCAACTACCGCAACAAAGAGGTCATGTTCCATGTCTCCACTAAGTTACCATACACTGAGGGAGATACGCAACAGGTACTATAATATGTAGTGCAGCTGTTTGTTATTTTTTGTAAAGCAAATTAGTAATTAGATTTGATCCAAAGTGACTTACAGTGAATACAAATAGGTACAGATAGGAATTAGGCATGTTGCTCAAAGATTGTCGGAGGTTTTCGGAGGTTGTAAGATATTTCATATACACTGCATATATATATATATATATATATACACACAGTATATATCAGGATTTTGATTATCAATGATTTAAGTAATGTTTATGTAAATGTACCAATCCAAATATCCAGAGGTGTGTATAATCTATTAAGTGTATTATGTAACGTAACGGCAATATCTTTGTTTATTATACAGTAATACTCCAGCTGTACATCACATTAATAGATAGAGTTGATCATGCTGAAGTGGGAAACTGAGATTGTTTAGCCTTGTCACATCTCTGTTTTCCCTTCCTCCTTGATCTTGATTCATGAGGCCGTGCTCAGAAATGTATCAGGATTATCGGGTATTGTCAGGACATGCCCAGACACAGATGGTGTACATCTGATGTTGCCCACAGCTGCAGAGGGTGGCAAGGCATCATTCTCTACAATGTTTGCCCAGCCGCATCTTGTTTAGACCCTCATTACCAGAAGCATCTCTCCCCCTAGTGGTAGTAACACTAATAGTAACAGCCTTGCATAAAGCATTGTATTGACCACCAATTCCCAATCCCAAAAGAGGAGTATTTACATGTTATTTACACCTAAAAGTGTGAATGACAATTAATAATACATTGTATAATGTTATAATTAATTTACATTTGATTATTGTCTCACAGTTGCAGAGAAAGAGGCACATAGGAAACGACATTGTGGCCATTGTTTTCCAAGAGGAAAACACTCCATTTGTACCAGACATGATCGCCTCCAACTTTCTCCATGCCTACGTTGTGGTGCAGGCGGTCAACGCCTGTTCGGACAATGTTCTCTATAAGGTGACCCCCTGCCCTCTCTGCACCCTGATCACGTGATCAGCATGAGCAGCGCTGCCATGACGCTTTATGTCCCTGTTGTGCGTTAGGTGTCGGTAACGGCGCGGGACAATGTGCCTTTCTTTGGCCCGGCTCTCCCAGACCCAGCAGTCTTCAGAAAGGTACTCATGCTGCACCCTGGCAATGAGGGACAACTGTTCTTTTCAAATTGGGTTTACATGCTATTTTACACATATGTGTGTGCATTTATTATGCACACGCATATCTAGAGCAGTGGTTCACAACATTTTGTGCCCAGCTAAAAGATCATAATTTTAACATTTATAAACACCTTTAGCAAAATAAATATACATCGTTACTGTAACATTTTATTAATAATTTAACTTGGTTGGAATTCACAACTGTGGCCTCGCTGGATTCCTGACCCCCTCACTGATCACTGTTTCCAGGTGAATGAAGAGTGTATTATTAAATATCACTTCTTTCCAGGGTCCCGAATTCCACGAATATCTCTTTACTAAGCTTATCAATGCTGAGTATGCTTGCTACAAAGCGGAGAAATTTTCCAAATTGGAGGTAAATTGGATTAACTTTGTCTTCATGCTAAAATCATGACTAAAATCATATCATATATCCCGTTCTTTATTGGCAGCAATTCTGTGTTTGTGTGCGCACGTCTGCGTGCGCGTGCATGCGTGTGCGTGTATGTGTGTGTGTGTGTGTGTGTGTGTGTGCGTGTGTGTGTGTGTGTGTGTGTGTCTGCTTGCGTGCACACGCATGCATGGCAGGAGCGGACGCGTTCGGCCTTGCTGGAGACCCTGTATGAAGAGCTGCATGTGAACAGCCAGGCCATGATAGGCATTGGAGCAGAGGATGAAAAGATGGAGAATGGAGGTGGAGGAGGAGGAGGAGGGGGATTCTTTGAGTCCTTCAAGGTAACCAGAAGGGCCCTTCTACTGTACAGATCAGTGGTCCCCAAAATGATGTTGACGGGATAACATAAGAGCATAAAAACATTATAAACGGTGTATATGATGATGATATGGTGGATTCAACCACATTCTAAACTTACTTTACATTTTATTCATGCTTTCTATTTATATGGTAAAATATCAGTATTGTAAAACTGTCCAGAATACAAAATGACTAGGTATACTGGTATTGATACTGGTATTGATACAGTATACTGTACTGTATAGGGTTTCTTTTCTGGGTGTAAAAAAAGTGTTTATTTTTTCTGTGTGTGTGTGTGTGTGTGTGTGCACGCGCGTGTGCGGATGTTCTGGCTGTAAAGGCGTTTCCATGATGTGTGACAAGCAGTTTCACCCTTGGATTCTCTGCTCTGTTCTGTCCTGTGCAAATTCACGACCACAGCTTATGGGCTTTTTTCCGTCAGGTTCTGCACTGCGTTGTGCTACTGTGGTCTCTGCATGCTCTCTACAGTATGTTGCTCTGTGTTGAGCTTCTGTATCCGCTGTGCTTCACGCTTTCATCTTGCCCCGTCAGCATTAAAGGGAATGTCTATCTGTATGTCGGCCAAGCAGGAGGTGCGTTGTATGGCTTTAAACGCCTCTGCTACGGTGTGTGTTTAAAGCGGGTGAGGTCGGACACCTGTAAGCCACACGGCCAGCCCGTCGCTCCTCTGCTGTCTCTGCTCCCCGCTCACACATACGGACTCACCTGAGTCCGGGCCTCTGGGCGATGTCATGCTTAGCAGAGCCTCTCTGCCTCTACCTTAATGGCTGTCTGTTAGCTTTAGCGTGAGGTCAGTGCTCATCGTTAGCCTGTAGGGGGCCCTCCCGGGGCCAGCGCCATCTCAACCGTGTCATCTCCTCCTCCTCCTCCTCCTCCTCCACCTCCCTCATCTCTCCTGTAGCGGGTGATCCGCAGCAGAAGTCACTCTATGGACAGCATGGGTCTCACGTTCAAGAAGACACCCTCTGCTAACGGCAGCTTTGCCACCAGCCCGGCAGAGAGCCCCAAGTTCCCCGGGATAGTAAGTACAGTCCCTCTGCTGTGGCGCAAGGCGGGTGAGCCAAGTCTCACCCACACACGGCCATCCCTTGTAACCTTCCCCAGCAGACCCAGTGGAGGACCGGCCTCTCCACTCACGTTGCCATGGCAAAACGCGCTAGCCTTTCACAGGAAGCGTTTGTGCCCGTGTGTGAGTCTTAACTAACAGGCCTCTCACACTGTTGCCACCACCACAACAACAACAACAACAACAACAACAGCGTCGTAGAGTGACCGGACGCTCACAGCCCTGGTGGTGTTGAGTTGCCCGGGTTCACTGCTGCTTCTAACATTGACTGTGTATTTAATGTCTTCCTATTTGTTGCTAAAGGTTCCCATTTGCAGTGTGTGCATTGTGAACGTGTTTGCGTTCTAATGTTGCACTGCTTCAGCTGTGACAGATTGTACGTGTTATATACGTGTGTGTGTGTGGCCGCATTCTTATGCTTGACAGTTAGTTGAGAGAATATTTTGCAACATCTGGTGTAGGCTAGTGCGTGTTTTGATTAATGACTCGTCATTACATGTTGTCATGTAAGGTAAGTGTTTTGGGGGTCTGTTTTATTATAATTACATTCCATGTACTACGTAATGATTTATGTGTTTTAATCAACTGTCCAGGCAACAGACTATACAAACTTCAGTAATTCACACATTTTGAATGCGTATTTACAACGCATTCTACATGTATTATATTTTAGACACAGACACGTAAGACATACCATTTATTTGTAATGTCCCATAAAAAGCCATACTGTAATGAGTTATAATGTAATACCTGTTTGGCAATGCACCTTGGGATGTGTCTGAAGCTGGCTTGTTGCAGCCACTAGCTAATGTAAAGTGTGCTCCTTCTCACAAACATGCAGCTCTATAACACTGTTGTCATGTTGCCTCCTCATTCAGCTGCCTGTGCTGCGCCCGCGGTGCCACAATGTCCCTCTTTTGTTATTAATGTCTTTAGCGTTAAATGTGCCTTGTATCCGTTGGCTAACATGGTTTGTTTTTAGCCACATAACGTGC
Source organism: Amblyopsis hoosieri (assembly GCA_027564755.1). Lineage (NCBI taxonomy): Eukaryota > Metazoa > Chordata > Actinopteri > Percopsiformes > Amblyopsidae > Amblyopsis > Amblyopsis hoosieri. The sequence continues at coordinate 16,733 of JAODUE010028855.1, forward strand.
TGCATGGGATCTCTCATGTTGTCATGTGCTCTCTCTTATCCCTTCCCATACTTTTGTCCCCCCCACACACACTTTCTCTCCCTGTGTGATGCAGTCATTGCTTGTCCCAGGCAAAAGTCCCAGTAAATATGGACGTCGAGGCAGTGCCATAGGAATAGGAACAGTAGAAGAGGTGCATGTCTAATTCTAACTCCTACTATCTCATGCTGCATGCCTCCAATCCATTATAAAACCCAGCTTTTCACATTTTAACATACAGGCTCATACATTCTATACATAGTCAAATTACATTGTGATTTAGTGTGTGTGTTTTTTTTTTTAAATTGTTGGGCCTTAAAGCTGGGGTCAGCGATTGTAATATAAAATATCAACAACGTTTTTTCAGCATCGCTTACCGCATCTTTAATAGTTTGATTTCACAATGCAGAACCATGTGATTTTACATTATATAACTGCAGAACAGGAGGTAAGAGCAATTAAGACAGAATTGATGTAATGTCAGTAGGCATGCTTAGCTAATTGCCAATAATCTTTTTTTTTAGTGCTAAAGTGCTGTTTTATTACATATCTAGTTTCTTCTGCAATAATGTTGATTCTCAATTCTTAAAAAAAGGTAGAACATTAATGACCCAAAAAAATAATTAAATACATTTTTCTGATGCTCTTTGAAGACACCGTATAAAAAAAAAGTCAGTCCTTTTTTGAGGGCTTAACAAGGAGACGTTCAATGAACAAAGTGCCTGCTCTGAAAGCACAATTTATTGGTAAGCCTTGCAGCTCTGAGAAGCCATCTTTCATCTTCAGACTTACTCCGCTCTGCACTGACTCAAAGAGCCACTGAAGCTTGACGTTAAGCTGCCGAGTGCAAATTCGACCATTGTATTGACAATAACAGCTCAGCTTTTAGGTTGGATTGGTAGGTTAGATTGTTTATTGTTAAAGAAAGATAAAGCATTTCCTGTTTTCCAGTAAAGATGGTTGAAAACTATCACATTCTACAGGATCAAAATAAAGTCAGCTTTACCACCATCACCACCGTATACTGTATATTACTGCAGATAATTAAATGAATAGGCGTCAGAGAAAACACACTAGTAGAGGCATTTGAGAGTTTTTTCCAGCATTGTTATTTAACTCTGATGCTGACTGTCTGCCATCTCTCCCTGCCAGTCTTTGATCATCCCTGGGAAAAGCCCAACCAGGAAGAAGTCTGGGCCCTTCAGCTCAAGGCGGAGCAGTGCCATCGGCATTGAGAACATTCAGGAGGTCCAGGAGAGAAGGTACAGCACTGTTGTTACAACACACTTCACTCTGTCCCTGGTTCTCTCTCTCTTTTAATATGTAGTATACTGTATATACATATATACTGTATGTTTATTCTAGTATGCTGTGTATATACGGTGTACACTATATTGTAACCTACAGTAGTCGGGAGTGCTCTCCAAGCACTCAGAAGACCCCTGACAGTGGACATGTCTCTCAGGACCCCAAATCTGAAAATTCATCGAACCAGAGCTCCCCTGAGGTGCTGCCCACCACTAAAAACAGGTGTGTATATTGGGCTGGATGACTGCAGTGCATGTAATTAGCATGCAGTGCCTGGGTCCGGAGAGCCATTAACCCAGGGTGTAGTTCTTATCTCGGTGGCAGGACCCCGTCTATCCCTGAAGGTCATGACCTCTCCCGCTCCTCCTCCAACGCCAGCAGCTTCGCCAGCGTGGTAGAGGAGAACGAGACAGAGGTCACAGAGGACTATGACACGGGCATGGTGGGTGGCTCACGTGTTATGGAGAAGCAGCCCTGAGGAGCGTGTAGACTCTGTGTGTCTCTGACCTTTTGTTTCCTCTGTGTGTTCCACAGGAGAGTCTGTCCTCTGCCGGGACGCCCCACAAGCGGGACTCGTTCACCTACAGCAACTGGCTGGAGGACAACATGAGCACCGTCAGTACTAGCCGAGGGAGCTCCCCAGGTGACGGGGGGGGGGGGGGGGGGGGCATGGGCCCCCAATAAATTATTGAAAAAAATTTTTTAAAAAATTTTTATTTTGTTTTTTTTATTTTT
>JAODUE010028865.1:7995-17995 GCA_027564755.1 Amblyopsis hoosieri
ATGTACACTGGTGGATACACATTATGTTCCCTTATAGACCATGTACACTGGTGGATACACATTATGTTCCCTTATAGACCATGTACACTGGTGGATACACATTATGTTCCCTTATAGACCATGTACACTGGCGGCCTATACGGTTTAGCGGAGTTGAGCTTGTTGAGACATAATTTGCCAGGGCACATACTGTACTCATGTCTGCTGCAAATGCCACGGTGTATTCCCATCTTTAGTTTTGACTTGAGTATTGCCAGAGCAAACTTATCCTCGAAGAGAAACTACCATTTTTGTAAGCGTTTAGCACAGTTAGCCTAGGAATAATAAACGGTTGAACACGTTGATGACAAATAGGAGTCTCTAGGAGGAAACAACATATTTTGATACATTTATGTATGACAATGAAAATGAAATTAAAAGTGACCGAGCCATTGGAACTAGATAATGAACTAAGTCAGAAATGACTACAGGGGCTATATAAAAAAAACTCCCACGCAGCATTAGGAGGATAGATACCCTTACTAAATGCTTCTTCTCTGTATGTTAACCCTGCCCCCTTCCCCAGAGGAGCCCACCCCTGTGAGTAGGAGTCCCAATCTGGAAGTCATTGCCTTCTCCGGCATAAGGAGCCCAAAATGAGAGCCTCTTAGCAGGAGGTTTGGGCAACATCAAAGCCTGGGCAAGCATAACAACGCAACTATGTTTAAAAAGAGCCAAATGCCCCCCTGCCCTGAGCCCGCCCACTCTCTCATCACACACACGCACGCACGCACACACGCACGCACACACTCTCACAAGCATGTATGGATGCACGTATGCACAAGTGCACACTCAGGCACCCAATACACGCCCAAGAAAATACACACACGCACACACACACACCAGTGTCCACTGCCACCACACACCGCTGGAACATTCTGGGCTGTGGCCACTATGAATCAGAAACCACTTCTTCTTACCAAGTCGAACAGCCGTGTGTGTGTGTGTGTGTGTGTGTGTATGTGTGCGTGTGCAGACGCATGTGTGTGACTATGCATACTAACATCTAAACCATGGAATCAATGTTAATACACTATAATTCTAGTTACTTTTCATAAAAATATAAAAAGAAACTACTGTGTTTTTAAATTAAAAATAACTTATGTTATAAGTGATTTATGTTATAAATATGTTATATACCTTATCTGTTACACACACGCGCACACGCACGCACACACACACACATCCAGAAAGAGATTGACTTCACAGTTTAGGCCTATATCTGGAGACAATACTGTACTATGCTGCTGGTTGGCTACGGGCCATGGATGTAGTTAAAGAATGCATTGACTTAACAATGCAAGGACACTAATAGCCATGCCTTAACAATGTAATTAAGAGTCCAATATCATTATGAAACTATGCAATGCACCGCATATTTGTTTGTGACATTTCACATGCTAATCCTTGACAATGATATTGACCCCGAGGAGCCACGAGGAAACGAGACATAAATCCTGTTTTGGGTACCAACACTTCCTCCAGACTCTGGTTTGTTCAGACAATAGATACTAGCTGACTGAAAGCCCACAGCCATATTTGTGTGTCTTGTGGGAACTATTTTCACAGAACAAAGAAATCTCGTGGTTTGATAACAGCATGGTCACAAAGTCCGCCTTTGCCGGAAATGGCGCGCTTCATGTCAGACCAGTCAAGATCTTCTTCCTGTGAACTGTTCTATTTTCACTTGTAGTTGCGGTTTGGGATGCAAGCCAAATCAGTATAAAAAAATCCCAACTAACAAGATCAGAATAACATTGGGGGTAAATCCCCTGTTCTGTACTGTACGAAGAGAGGAAATGCGCGACCTTCAAAAACATCCCCCATTTGATGTAGATCCCATCTGAAGGTTATGCGGTCCAGCAACCCCCTTTTAGGGTGATTTGGTTGTCATCCACCGTCATTATGAAACCTCTATTCCGTGGCTATTAGCAAAGCCTTCTATCACTTTCTTTCTGCCACAGTGGGAAACACCGCCATGCATGAAAAAAACCCCTTCCTCTACCGGATACACAAATGACGTGTGTCTAATGTGCTTCAAAACATGTACTGGATGTATTGTAGCAATTATTTATGTCGGTTGTTTGTTACCCAAAAGACTGTGGGCAGATGTACATGTTTTTTTTTTAACAAATGTACATCTATAGATCAGAACGTTAAGAGCGTGATTCTCACAGGTTCTCAGTGTGTGTGCGTGTGTGTGTGTGGGCATATTTCTGTGTGTGCATATTTACAGTGCAGCCGAGGGCTTGACAATAGCTTGCACCGACTGACCCGATGCCTGGACGCAACGTTCAGAGGTTGTGTCAAATTTGGTGAAAAAAATCAATCAGCGAACACAGGTTCTGCTGCCTGAGGTGTCACTTCACGTGTGTTATGCTCTCTGTCTGATCTAGCGCTTTGATGTTTGTATCAAAATAAACATGTGCCAAGCAAGGCATTTGAACACTATGCAAAAGAAATGCCCGTGGGGCAGAAAGCATTTAAACTCCCCTAACCCCACAGAACAACTTGTGTTTGTGTACATTCACTATAAATTTGGGATGAGTTTGGTCTTTGCTGGAGAAGTTAAAATGTATTTCTTGTTCTTAAATGTGTCATTTCATCACAACACTGTATCCTCTCCAGAAACAGTGGTCGCTTCCAATACATTTCTTTATTTTAAATTAATGTTTTGTGTTCATGCTTGTTTATGCTATTTTATTTTAAGTGTTAGCACAAGGAGGTCACAAACCTCTAATGTGTTGGTGTGTGTGTGTGTGTGTGTGTGTGTGCTAAAAAAACATTACAGCATGGAATATTCCCACAGCCGTGGTTAAAATTCCCCCAGTGCTGATCACCACTGATACCCTTTTCAATACAATTTGGTTTAAGATAGAAGAATAAGGACTGACTATAAGGTCATCACCTTTTATATGTGTGTTGTGTGGCTGGATGAGGGAGGTATAGTCAAGCTAGTCGCCTTGGTTACGCACCACATCATCTCCAAGCCATGCCCCTTTATTAACAGCTGCAACAGCAAGGAGAGGAGTAACCATAGAACTGGTGTGGCTGTACTTCAAAGACAGCGTGAATGCTACTGTTTGCTAGGTTAAAATCATACATATTAAGCATAGATTATTTACAGTATGTCTCATATGGGGTGGGCAAATAATCGAGGCCTATTTTAGGTAATGAGTGCTACTGGTGGTAGTGTTATTAAAGCAATAATATAATTGTGTTACACCCACTTTAGAATTGATGAACATTTCAAATGCTATTATATTTATATTCAATGGGTGTAAATGCATAGAATATACATTCAGTATTGATTGTTTATAATCCCACCAATGCATTTTGCAGAAAATCTGAGTAATGAGTCCGAAAAGTCTGAATCATTTTGTGTGTAACAAAACTACAGAATGAACGTAATAAAGGGCAAAAAAAAACAAAAAACAAAAAAATAAAATAAACGAGGTATGCACCAAGCCATGGATTTGGTGAACAGTTACGCCTCTAGTATTTTGCCTCCATTAAATCTAGCAGTCATTTCACAAAACCATTTAGTTTGTACACGCATGTTTGCAGGGATCCATGTTGAACCCACACACAATAAACACACAATCCTTGAAGTGCCCCTGATAAAACCTTTATTCAATGCAATCACTGTGTGCTCACTTGTACACGCCAGACACTGTAGCCTTTTCTAATAATAATTCCCTCTAATCCAGGGAGGGAGAGTTGTGTTTATCACAGCACGGCTCTCAAAAGTCAACCCTTTCCAAGTTCAACCTACGCTAGCACGCACGCACACACACACACACACACACAGGCGCACGCAAACACACCAACACATTAGAGGTTTGTGACCTCCTTGTGCATGCAATGTTCACATGCGTGACATGACACAGGGCTCTAACAGAGTGGCGATTACTGGAGGTGACCTCACACTCTGGTGGAGGCTAACCATGCGATGATGTCATTGTCAAACAGAGTGTCCGGGGCCTGACCAGAGAGCTGCTTTCATCCTCTCGGAACAAGACCGAGCGGTGCGATTGTGTCCACACAAAGAGCCTTTCCTCACCAAAGATGTGCTAACAACAACATACGACGGATATCCTTGGTGGCTCCCATGAGCACTTGCTACATGCTACACATGCTACTATGTTTGTATACAGCAGCTTAGATGTTTTAAGGTTAGCTTTGCCTTTAAGTTGGGCCTTTATAAAAATCAATCAATCTATTGATCTGCAAGAAGAAGTGTTTATAACACGTTGTCACTCTTAACGCAAAGCCAAAGCCACGTAGCCTTCTAGAAGACTATTCAAATAAAATAAATCAAAAAGGCACCAGCACTTATAACATCAAACAAACCTCCACATGGTCACATCTGTAGATTATTTTTGTTTTTAATCCTGTAGCAGCATACTTATGAATACAAATGGGCCTCCTATTGAGCTGCCTTCTGCATTGAAACAGAGAATGGAGATACCATAGATGGAGCATGTACCGGATGGATAAACGTCGACTTGGAACCTCAGATGAGAGAATGGAGGGAGATGGATGGAGGTAAGGGAGGAAGAATGGCTGGAAGAGTGGAAGGTCTTTAGATAGCTGTAAAAAAAATGGAAATGATAGATAGCAAAGAAAGAAAGAAAGAAAGAAAGAAAGAAAGAAATATATTATTAAGGGAAGGAGGTTTTGATGTCTGAGTGGATAGAGTTATACTGTACAGACAGACAGATAGATAGATAGATAGATAGATAGATAGATAAAGATGGAATAATCTTTCTCTTTGCTTTCATGTCTTACAATAATTAATTCCGTCTGATTAATTCCTTCTACCCCACGCCTGGAGTGATTCCACTGGATATCAACACCCCCGCCCCACCTCCAAACAGCCCCTATACCCTTTCTCTCTTTTTTCTCTCTCTATCTTTCAATTTCTCTCTCTCTCTCTCTCTCTCTCTCTCTCTCTCTCTCTCTCTCTGACCACCTGCTGGGCTGGGGTCCTTGCTACACGCGACACAGCACAGAGGAAAACAGAGCAGGCATGCTGTAACCATGGGAACCAGCAAAATACCGGCTCTCCAACCGCGGGCAGCAGAGGGCTCCATCTTTCTGCCCAGTGCTTAACTGGACACTCATCCTAATTATCTGCTCCGGAAATTAATAGGCAGGCTTTAGTGTGTGTGTGTGTGTCATCGCTATGCTTTCATTAAATTCAAATGTATGCAAATCTCTGCAGCTGTGTACCATAAAATATACTGTATATTTTGTACTAGCCTATATGAGACTGCATTTACCAATGAAACGGCTTCATTTATTACCTACAAAAACTGCCTAATGTAATCTTTTGATAGTCAATTCTAATCAGCTGTTTCTATCAAAGTATTTAGTCAGAATTACATTTGGGATTTTTACCAAATATACAAATGTAATCTAAATGTAATCTAAAAACATGTCAGGTTACCTCTCCAGCCAGTGCCATGTGACCACTGACACTGGTTCCCAGGTGCTGCACAGTGGCTACCCACTGCTTCCCTTAAGGGATGGGTTAAATGCAGAGGGTGAATTTTGCTACATGTAACTTTAAATGTACAATGGTAAACCATAAAGTGCCACTAAGAAACTTACTGGTCGTATCTTATAATGTCTGTTGTGCAGCCTGCTTTGTGTGCTTTCAACAAGGATCATAGCTCTTGTCAAAACTAGATGAATTCATTTAAAATAGAAGTCTATGCAGGCTTACTCAGCCCACAGCCCACAAAAGCTTTTCTTGCAAGGTCTGCTTCACGGCCTACGAGTATTTAAAGTATTTAATCACACAACAGCCTTGCAGTACAAGTTATTTCTAATATTAACATAAAATTATAATATTAGAAATAATATTATCAGAGCCATGCAGTTGTTGAATATACTGGGCAGCTTTGATCTTGTCCAACATGAGGTCATCAGGTCATCTTTAAAACATGACTTGACAGACTGTCAAACACCCGTTTAAATAATTATGTGGGCACAGGGTCAATACATGCGGTGGTAGAGTTACTTTCTGTGACAAACCTTACACAATAGAAATTGTGTAACTATTTTAACATATGTCATTTCAGTATCATGTTATGCATCTTTATTGTATTCTTTTATGCTGTTATTCTTTTAAAAATTTTCTTTAATTTATTTATTAATCTGATTTATTTAACCATTTGTATTAATGTTGTTTTTTGTATTTCTGTATTTGTTTATGGGAAGCACAACTGTACATGTATTCCCTCTCTGTAAAGGACTTTTAACTGCAATTATGTATTATGAACAGTGCTATATAAATAAAGATTATTATTATTATTAATGTGCATAGGGAAGCTTTATGCTAACAAATTGGTTAATAATAAAGCTCACTAATATTATTCTGTGCGTAAAACTGAAAGTGAAACTTAACTTCAGTAAGTTGGCGAGCCCCGGATGAACTGGATGCTACGTCACAACAAACAGCTTTTGTACAAGCGTGTACTTTATGTGCATGTATTAATTCTACAAGTGGATTTCTTGCCATATCAAATTAAAGTATATGGATAGGGAGCTCTATTAGCCTGTGAAGTGCCTTTTGACATAGTAAGCATCTGACCTTTGGCTAACAATCACATGAAAAGACATGAAAATGAGACTGAAAAGATAGTCAAACTGAATATACGTTAGCTGGCAATAGCAATGCATATCTAGCGTCTAAATGTGACTGCCCTCAACAGTGTAAAAAACACACATGCGGAAAAGAACTGTGATGGTTCCCGCATACACAGACCTGGTGTTTCTAAACTTTGTACAATAGCATACAGTAGATTTCATTCTGTTGGCGGGACTCATCATGCACGTAGGTTCCTGCTCTCAACTTTTATCACAAGCCAACCCCACCATCTAAAACCACTTTGATGTTCATTATGAAAATATATAGTGGTTATTGGCCGCTGGATGTTTGAGTCAGAGAAACTGATACCTGCTAACAACAAGACAGACAGAAATCTTCTTAAAACTGCCCAGGACAACTTGGCATATTGACTCAACTGCACTCGTTGGTTTTAGAAGTTCATATTCTGACATTTAAAGGTATTGTCTGCGATTTTAAGCAAATTGTTAGCTAATACACTTGTCAAATTCACCAATTATCTCCTCACATTCTGCCAGCTTACTGGTACTTCTACACAGCCCGGGCTCCCTAAATAGGACCACAAAGTGGTGCAGACCGCGCACAACAACAATGCCCTAGGCTTTGCAATGTCTCTCCAATGTGTGGGGCAGAGCTTCTGTAGGGAGCAACCTATATGGCATTAAAGGGATTTGTTTTGATTTGGGTTTGAATGTAGCAAGCATTCTCAAGAATGACAGACCATACCTTTAACATAGAGGTCTAGTACAAAGACAAAAGTATCATCAAATTCCAGGGATTGCAAACTTCTCTGTTGTTTTCTCTGGTTTGATGAGCAATTACTGTAAAGTGATTCAAAGCTGGGATGTAGTCTTCTCTGGGTATCAGGTCCAAGCCCAACATACAGTATTTTTTTGCTAGAGATGGTTTTGTTGCGAGATACAATTTGTGTATTTGTCAAACAACTTCCCTGTAGTTTGGCTGGCCTGAATTATAGATGGGGAGACCCAAGCCACCCGCTGTTTGTTTGTTTGTTCAAGGCCTTGAATAAGCAGAGAGAACACAGGGAAGAGAGGGTAAGAGAGAGAGAGAGAGAGAGAGAGAGAGAGAGAGAGAGAGAGAGAGAGAGATGTGAGACAGCTTATCTAAGGTGAAAGAGACCAGAGTCCAAATGTAAGATACATGTAGAACTTTTCAACTGCATGATAGCATGCATCGACTCTACTAGCTTTGGGAGCTGTTCCACTGCAGAAAATACCCACTCAGCGACAACGCTGTTCGAACCGGTCCGAACCGGTCCAAACCACTCCTGCGGTATTTCATTTTTTGAGTCATTTTTATTTTTAAACATGCTCCTATACTGTTGGAAGGTCATTCGGTAGCTGTATGCAGCCAACAGTTCAGAGACTTCTTGGTCCACCTTCACATTATGTGAATTGCCCTGGCCAGCTCTTGATAACATTGATCATGTCGTCGACCACCATGAATAACGTCTGCACCTCCTCAATTGATCTCAGCATGGTTTTGCGTGTTGCCATTTAATATAAGGTAAATGTAAAATTGCAGCTGCTTTCAGTAGCTTGCAGTATATCTGTCTCGCACAATGATGCAGTGACGATTCAATCCAGTCAGTAGTCTGCATGTTTGTCATGTCACATTTTGGGATCGCCTCAGCTCGCTTGGAACCTCGACAGAGCAGGCACTAATACAATCCTATCTTTTGCCCAATAAGAAGGCAAGGGATAGCCAGACAGATAGACAGACAGACAGACAGACAGACAGACAGACAGGAGATAGATAAAAAAATAAATAAAATACAGCAATACACATTATACATAAAATTGGTAGTATAAATAATACAACTATGTGAATTATTTCAATAGCTTTAAACCCTCTTACTGTGTTGGGTTGACAACCACTGGTATATTAAGGCCATCTTGCTCCAGCTAATGGTTTGTTATTGAGCGTCGCCTTACATCACTGACCACCAGCCCCGGGTGACCCTCCTAAATCTGTGGGGGGAATCCTGGCCTTCCAGCCCATATCACGTTACACAGAGCCTGGGGGCTCTGATGTGGCTCCAAGATGTGGAGCGGTACAAACCCTCGTGCCCACAGCCCATATGGGCCGCTCACAGATCAGGTCCCGTCCTGCGGTCTGCTCCGTATGAAGGAATATTTTGGAACGCCTTGTGTATTCCCTAAATTGTCCCCCCAAGAGCAGTAAGACATCCAGATGCTCTCGTGTAAACTTGGGGGGTGAGGGTGATGGTGGTGGTGGGGGAGGATGGGGGGGGGGGGGCGGGTGGGTCAAAAAGGCTGACATCACTCCAGATGAGCGACAATCCCATGGTGTGGTTATGAAGGGTTATTCCTGGAGCACAACAGTTTCGGGATGTTTGAAGGCCTCTGGAGGGGCCCAGCGGTTCGACTGTGTCAACGGTTGTTGGGCTGGTGCAGAGTGAGAGGCGATCATTTTGAGAGGCACGCACAGTATTCTGGGGCCTGGGGTAGGGGTCAATAGGGCGGCGGGGTCAGGACCATGACATGCACTTTCGTGAGTAGTGCTAAGAACTTTTATTTATTCATTTGTTTTTTCCGGAGTCATGGGTTTAAGAGGTTTTAAGGTTTAAGACGGCTGCCGTCTATTGGGGAACATGCCGACACAATGTCATCCATGCATGGAACACAACACATGCACACACACTATATGAGACACACAATATGTGGTTTTATTGCTACCCAAAAGCATTCGTTCATGCACCTGTGCTGTGCAACATACCACGATTTTGCAGAAATATGACGTCCGTTTAAAGATTTCTACACTTGGTGTAGGAAAACAAATGTCTCCCACATTTGGTGAATAATATCTGGCTTTTAGCTATGACGCACTACAAAATGTTGTTGAATAGTTAGCTAACTAAATGCAACACTGAGAAGAACATTATTTTCCCCTTTTACTGTTGTACAGTAGACAAGTGTATAAAATTACAATTGTACTTTGGTTTTACCACTGACATATGCCTAAGAGTGCTCCTTAAAGTTTCTTTGTAAGCTTATGCTAAATTAAGTACTAGCAATTGCAAAGTAAATCAGTAAGCAACAGTAGCAAAATAATATTTGAATTAAGGATTTGACGCAATGCTTCGTGACATATTTAAAATTCAGTCAAAGATATATGGATTTCAGCTGTCTCTTGTGATCTCAAGACATACACCACAAGAGTGAATGTATTCTCTAAAGGGGGTGTATCCTGTAGACATACACCTTACATACAAACCTTACATACACCTTAGGGCTTCACCTTTGTGTCGTTTTGTTCTACACCTCAATTAAAGCCTTCTCC
>JAODUE010028876.1:8094-25260 GCA_027564755.1 Amblyopsis hoosieri
GTGCGTGTGGGGGGGGGTGGGTGGGGGGGGGGGGGGGGGGGTGGGGGGGGGGGGGGGGGGGGGGGGCCGCGCCCCAGGGTTGAAAGTTCCGTAAAGATCTCTAGTGTCTCTATTGGACGCTGCATATCTCGTAGATGCTGAGAATAAACTCTATGCACTTGATCACAGGGCTTACCTCGCAAGGCGCATATCTTCCCTCTGATGAATGGCGTACAGAAAGAGAGGGTGGCTTTAGGCTTTCTTCCCTCGTAATGGGGCCAAGTAGGCCCGCTATCCAAGCTGTGCAAAGAAAATAGGCCCATTAATCACAGAGTCACTATTATCTCCATGTGATTATTCTGTTCATGTACTGGCCCACTCACTCCTGGCTGCATAGGAATTATTATTATTATTATTATGACATCCTGCACTCTTCTTCCACACTCTTTCTCTCGCCAACTTTCTCTAAATAACTCATGGGTCTACCGTACCCTTCAACTTAATCCGCTGTCTGGAGCTGAACTAAATCTGTCCTGAGAGCAGATTCGGTTACGCATTCACAGTTTATTTTATGCAATTAAAAAGTGATTGTGTTGGAAGTTTGCAATGGCAGGATTAAAGGCTTACTGTTGTTTGAATTGCATGTAACAGAAAGGGGACAGTGAGAGAAAAAGACATAGACTGGGGTCTTAAAAGGAGCCCAAGAAAGGTCTTTCTGTTTGTATAATGCACAATTCAGATATGTATGCATATTGTACATTTTGTATACATGCATGCTCAGTTTGACCAATTAGTGAGCACTTATATAGGTAGGCATTTTTGTATTAATTTGTAAACAAGCTGGATCAATCATTAACATTTTGCTTTTGAAGGACACAGTAATTAGTCCCAATGAAACAACGTGAGGGGGATCTATTCAAGGAGGCTATAGCAGGGCCAGTCAGGGTTTTGAGCAGATAAGCTGTTGCATGTCTCACTGTCTCATGGTACGAAGCTCTACTGCCATCTGTTGGCACTTTGAGGAATGTCACCTCTATCAAGCTAAATACTTGGAACTGAGACACATCAGAATATATCCTTTTAATGGCGCAAGGCCCAGGGCAAGTTTACTTAAGTCTGCTTTATAAATCGCACTTCAGTTGAGTAACAATAATATAAGTGAGTAAATAAATAATTATTTTGTGTAAAATATATTCACCAAGTTTTTCTTTGTTATTTTCTTTGGAATACTTTGGAATACTAAGTCCAAATGAGAAATATAATTTCTCTTTATTGCCTATTACAAGATGCACACACATGCGCACACGCACACACACACATTAAAAAAATGATAATTTTGATTTCCCCACTGACTAGAATAATTCCTGATGAACTCACATCTATGCTATACACTGTAGCTGTGACCAGGAATGAAGGCAATAATTTAGTAGCTCCATCCAATTTCCTGTTGTGCTTTGGGAGAAAAGCATCTCTGTTTTCATCACTTTTCTCAGTCTCTAAAGGCAGACAATATTAATACACAGCTGCTACATTCAATTAATTATAGATTCATTGTGTGTCCTAAGCAACAAAACTTCTATGGGGTGAGGTGAATATGTTTAACGTAATGTGCTGCGGCAAAATGATATGCAGTGATTATTAAATATTTGCCCTTCAGGGTAAATGCAAATGAGCACAACTGTCACATTTATTCAATGTGATATTGGTATCTACAGTAAGATAGTATATGTTTTGTATGACTTAAGTTTATGTTTCACCTCTGTGCTATTGGAAGATGCTTTTCATTTGAGCTCTTAGGCATGAATGTGTTGTTTACCTCTGTGAAAATGTATTGCAGTCAATACTCAGTGCACAGTGCACAGTAAGTGACCTGAGAGACTGATCCATAGATGCGGCTGAAAGCGGAAAACAGGTGTAAGTTCGAGTCTAGACTTCTCTTTCCTTAATGGCAAATAATGAATGTGCACTATACAAAAACACAGTAGTGATTACACAGTAGTGATACAGTAATACCCTATTCACATTCACCATGCAAATGATACCCACTTACAAAATACTAATAAATGTATCATAAAAACTCATAAATGTATTCATGTTAAAGACGGAGTCTTGTTGTAGAAAGAAACACTGTTGTGGACAGGGTGCAACATTTAACACTTTCTTCTTTATGGAACATATATATATATATATTATGGTGAAAACATCCACACAGACAAAACTGAACAGTGCACTGCACAATGAGCATTGATCTGCCAGTTATGCCAGTTAGTGGTCATGGTTAGTGGTCATGGTGCCTCAGCAGAATATTGACTGACCCAATGCTGCCTCCTGCTGGACGAAAACATTAATACAGTACATGACCTTAGCAACACACCCTCGGCAGCTGCTGTGAACATGGTCGCTATTTTAAAGCTTGTGCGGGTCTGTTCTTAATGCTCTGACAACTTTTATATGGCACCAGATGTTCAACCGGGTTCCTCATTGCACATTCCACTGAACACCCAATGTTGAAATATGGCACTTAAAAGATTGAGCTCAGCCGTTATGACACACCTCATTATCAGGAATGAGACACATTTACACGTAGGGTTATGCTAGTCTCACCTTTGTTCTTGGTGGAGTGCCAATATACCAGTTGTGACTTTGCGTATTTGGTGGAGAAGCTGCAGTACATGAATGGATGGTTTGGTTGTGTACGGTATACTATTAAGGGCGTCGTCAAAGCGGCTTAGTGATAAATTACTTTTTTACTGTAACCTTGAAATTTTGTTGGTGTGTGTAAATGCGCATGTGCCTTAATGCTATCATGTGGAGTGTGTGTGTGTCTGTGGCAGGGTGTGGGGGTGTGGGGTGTTGGAGGTGCTGAATGCTTGGTTGGGGTTATGGTCCAGATGGCCCTGCGCTTTAACAGCAGCTGTAAATCACCGTGGTAGCGCAGTATGACCCAGGCAAAAGGCAGAAGGACTTAGTGCGACTGTAATCTCACTGCAAGGTGAGGCTGTTTCATGCAATAAGACCAGGGCCTGTGGGAAGCCAGAGTTCACACATGCCTGGTAGTTATTATGAAGAAGCAGATGTTTGTACCGTACTCTGGAGTCATTCCAGCTTGTTTTACTTGTTTATTAGCGTTATTGAGTTTAACCTCCTTAATCTGTATCTCTGTTTCTGTCCATTTAGTTTTTTAAATGAATATATGTTTGTTGTTTTTGGAGTTTTTGTATTTAGTTTTAGAATGTAATTTCTATCTGTGTTGTCAGAGACAAATTATTCACTTGATCATGTCTGTGAATGATCACAGTTTTTACCACAATAATCAGTCCAATGCAAGAACTTGTCAACAAGCCTATTTGAACTTTATTTCATGGCTCACAATTTCTTCAATCCTTGTGCTTACAACAAACAAACATAGACAATTCCTCAAATAGCCTAGCCTGGCAGATTGCTTTGAAAAGATCACACAGTTAACACTGTTACAATCTCATCAAAGTATTTGAATAATTCTAAATATAAACGGTGGGAAAACGCTTTATATGACCTCATTACAGAATACTGCATCCCTCAAGGGACATGTGAGTGAACACCAGAAAAAACCATAGCAACATGCTGTTGTGTTGTATTTAACAATACATGCACATATATCTAGTATTGTTATCTGATATAATACTAGACATGAATAATACAGTTATGCATAATAACTGAGCAATTACAGTATTAATAATTTGTGTTTTTGTGCTTTTAATTACAAATAAATCTTACATAGAGTATAGAGGAAATATATTTAGCAAAGGTTTACAGTAGCTCTATTCTCTGATTATGAGTTATGTGTGAGAACCATCATTGGGCACAACTTGCAAACATGCACGAGCACACACGCACACGCACACACACACACACACACACACACACACACACACACATGCACGCACACGCATGCATGCACACACAAACAGTTTTCTTAATTTGATAATAATCTGTGTGGTCTTATATATGTGGATGGTCTTATTGTTTGTTTATATATGTTTGTCGTGTTAAGCCTTGCACACATAAACCTGGTCTACACTTCTGTGACTCTCCATTAATGCACATTTGTTTACTGTAATTGAGGTGAGAGAGAGCTGATTGAGTGAAATCTTTATGTTTTGACCTGGAAAGGAATTGCCATTGCTCACTGTGAAACAGCGAAGTGTCAAGTAGGCCTACTGTATAGGCTGTAGAGCTGGCTCAAATACTATTTTCCAAAACTATACAACAGCAATCAACACTTTTGTCAGACCACCATTCACTTAAAATTTGAGTCAACTACTCATCTATGAAGACTAATATTATCCACCAATAACAGTACCCATAGTCCACCAATCAATAAAAGTAAAAAATAATCTTGTTATATTGGCCAGACAATCCATTAAAATATTTAGCACAAAACACAAAAATACTAAGGTTGTCAAGCGAAAAAAAAATGTTATGAATTACATGCTTTGTGATTAATTAATCAAATGAATCGCAATTATCAATATTTGCAATATTTACAATGACAGGTAGGCTGTAGACTACTGCACTGACTTTATAACTGTATTGCTCTATAGAGTGACAATAGACATTTAATTTTTTTTCTGCATTTATGGGGTAATTTGATATAAACAGAATAAAAAATCAAAAGGAGTCATTACAGTATGGTAAGGAAACATAATTGATTCCATTGATTTTTCGTAAAATCCTAATTTAAAGAGTTTTAAGCATGGAACCAAGCCATCCAGCTACGAGAGTGATCGTGACCATAAACAATTTGATTTGGAGCAAAAAACATAAAAACTGAAAAAACGCAAAGGTATAAAACTGTGTACATAACGTATTGTGCATCCCATAACCCATTGCGAATCCCAGAAAATGCATATTCTTCCTTGGTTCTTCTTAATTATCAGATTGTGTATATTATACCATAGTATAATACAATAGTTTTCATATTGTTTATACTTCTAACATAAACAATCATACTTTTCAGCTCTAGCAATACACTCTAGCCGATATGACATTGCAGGGTTTTAAACATTTCCATGGTAACATAGAGCACCAATCTTCTCCGAGTTCGGAACAGCTCCGAAGAGCTAAATCAAGATCGCCAGATTAGGATGGTATCCAGTTATCCGTGATATCGCGAATAGTTTACAAGTTTACAAGTTTATCTTAAAACAAGGTTGATATCATACAAACTTGTGGCTTCAACCAGAGCATATACCATTGATTCACAACCTCATAGCTGTTTGGCTTGGTTACAAGTTTAAAACATTTTATATGAGGATTTTCCACAAAGTCAATGGAGAAAATAAATGGGAGATTTACTTCCGGAACCTCACTGTTACACTCTATACTCTGGCCTCCAAGTTAAGATTCCCGCTCCTCCTGCTCCTCAACCATGACAGTGTCTCTGAACTTCAAAACCCAATCTCTCTCAAATCTCACTTTAGATTATATGTAGCAGATTATAGTAAAGATTAGTAAAATGTTCAACAAATAACTATAATGATCATTTATAAATAACCAATACAATCATATTTAATAGTTAATCTGAGAGACTACTCCCACAACCTGAGGCTACATAAAATGACCATAGGATGTAAAGTAGCCTATATGTGATATAGTCTGTTTAGTGTACTGTAGCTCAAATCTCAACATCGTATTGTGATTATAAGAGTGACTGGTATTCCTCTATTACAGATTAACTGTAGTAGTCAAAGGTGGACAAATCCGTAATTCTATAATCCCACGTTATGATTATTTTAATCCATATTGGAAAATTAATATCAACATTAATTAAATGTTTAGAACTGTATCAGATTGTATCGCATCGCATCGAATGCATACCCAACAAACGAATATCAGAATAGTCAATCATTTGGGACTAGTCTTAAAGTCAGTGATTGTAGACAATCTGTCAAATTCAAATGTGTGTGTGCTGAAAAATAAATGTACACAGCCCTGGCTCTCAAAATGGGAGCACAAACACACCCAACAACAATACAGTAATCTAGCCATGGCAATGCCTTTCCAGAAGCTGGTGGTTTGATGGAATTTCAACATGCTTTCTCCAGAACGACAGACTATACCGTTAAGAGCAGACACAATTATGTGGAGCTGGTGAGAGAGGAAGCATGTTTGATCTGGTCTGAGACAACAGTGAATTATATCAGCTCATGCTTTGGATGGCACTGCCTGGGGATCAGCCAAACTTAAATACCACCTCCAGCCTGTGTTAGTGTGTCTTATAAAGCCTCTTCTCTGGACTGTGTGGGTGTGGACAGACCTCACTTGATTGACATTTCCCTGATACTGTTGGGGCAGCTGACACCTTCTTTATGATTGCTTATCATAGATCATATTTACAGTTTGATGACCTCAGCAGATTTGCAGTAGACAAGGTATATATGATGAAAACACCTGTGTGGATGTCTCATTTGGTTCATGTATGCCACTTATGTGCATGTGTGTTTATGTCTGTTTGCTTTTTACTGTAGGTTCATTTGATGTATGTATTTGTCTATCTATTTATTTATTCGCAAATTTTGTGTGTGCAAATTTTGTTAACAAAACATTTATATATATATATATATATATATATATACAGTATAAACACACAGGTGTGTCCATTGCATTGTTGGTGTGTGAGTACTGTATGTGTGTACGCTTACAGTCATCTCATGTGCTTCTGTGTGTGAGAGAGTGTGTGTGTGTGTGTAGGTGTGTGTATGTGTATAATGTGTGTGCTTTTGTATTTTGCATGTGTGTAGCTTATAGTGTGAGAGTGTGTGTGTGTGTGTGTGTGTGAGTGATGTGTATGTGTTATGTGTGTGTGCTTGTCTTTTGCATGTCTGTGTAGTGTGTGAGCGAGTGTGTGTGTGTGTGTGTGTGTGTGTGTGTGTGCGTGTGTGAGAGTGGCAGGCAGTGTGTGCCAGCTCTATGCTCCAAGATGAGTATACTGTGTGTGTGTGTGTGTGTGTGTGTGCGTGTGTGTGTGTGTGTGTGTGTGCCAGCTCCATGATCCAAGCTGCGTGGTGGAGTCCAGTTGTCCTCCTGGGCCTCCTGCTGGGGTGTCTCTGTGCCACCCATCAGGCTTGCTATCACTCCGTTGGCATGGCTACCAGGGGCCTGTATGCCATGCTTGAAAAATCTGGAGACTAAAGCCCCAGACACGTATAATGCGATTTGCTCATCGACCATTGCTTTACAGCTGAAAATAGCTTTTTATTAAATATTCCAGTTTGGTTGCCTAGGTATCACTACTCAATACTACAACATCACAGATCAATTTGATATCAAGGTACCCTACAATATTACATTGAAACTCTGTGGAAGCTACATAGAATAGAAACTATGTTATAGGTATTTCAATAGTGTTAATAAAATAAAATAAAAATCAAGCTAAAGCTGTAAAACAGCTAATGCAAGATGCTACAGTGCGTATCCTGCATTCCTTTGGAGCGTAGTTTGTGCACTTCATCAGAAATAAATGCTACGCGTTCGCATTATGCAATACAGCACATGGGGGCAGAATATCAGGCTGATCAACAGCAGTTTCCAAACAAAGAACAACAATGCCGGGAAGTTTAAAACAGAAGTTAGAGCTAGTATGTAAATATGATGTCTCCATGCCGCTCCATATATTCACATGTTCCTTATCGACGTGTACACGTTACACCAGAGCAAGTATATTGGGCCTTAATAAAAGTGGAGAGGAATTGAATCAGGTCCACATGGATACTACTGGCATCAGCTGCAAGTTTGTTTAATCGCAAGGTCGTTTTTTTTTTGTGGAGGACGTGCCTTCAACTTCCTTTTTCATCTTCAGTGAAACACAATATCCTGCCAGAGACAGAAGATTCAACCAATACATAAATACTAAATAATTTACTGCTGCGGCGATATTGTTCAGATATATTGTTTAATCTTTTACATTATACATTCAGTTGTGGATATTGTCATGGCCCACAATGTGGTCAAACATTTATTACCAAAGTTTGTTTTTCTGTGAGATATATACATTTTGATTCTCATGGCATGTACATACCATGCTGACTTGTTTACTACTAGTTTTGTTCATAATGCTGTAAGAGAACATATGCAGCCAGTTATATGGTATATTAATCCATGGTGAAAAATATACAAATGATATTGTTGTATGTACTGTATGTATATACTATTGGATATACATACAGTATGTTTAGGTATTATTGATATTTGATTGCCAAGGCATCGATAGTGTTTGTTCCATTTACAGAGCCAGGACAGCGTGTTATATTTTCAGCGCACACAGGCAAGTTGACATTCGCTGAATTTGACAAAACGCATATCATCTTATAACTGCTTACGACACCTTTACATTTTCACAGAAATAATTAGCATTGCGTCATTGAAGTCCCCAAGCAGCTGGCATTAGCAGTGACATTTCCCAGGCAGGGGAGCTGGACTTGTGTCCTGGGGCTCAGAAGTGACCATCCTTCCCGGCCGCAGTGGTAATTATACCACAGGCCTAATCATTAGAGAACTGCTTTAATCAGACCTCCATCAGCAGCTAATGGAACACCATTCATTACAGGCCTACCAGCATGCACCCTGGAGGGCCACTACATCAGAATTACATGGCTTGGCCAGTGGGGAAAATTGCGTTAGACTCTGTCCATGGACCCTGTCGTGTCCATTCTAAGTGGAGACCACGTGTTGAAAGGGATTCTTTCGGAATGGAACCAACATACAGTGCTGTACACTGCTTCTTTGACTTCCAGGTATCCAGGTGCCTGTGGCTGTAAGGTGTGTGTGTGCGTGCAATGGTGAAGTGGTAATGAAGGGCGTAGGGTTCAAGGGGGCATGGTGGGGGGGTTGGTTGTGTGGTATGGGCTGCTGACACCTCCAGTTTCCCACATTCCCGTCTCACCTGCCTCATGACAGCCAGCCAGAGGAAGCGAGAGGTGTAACTCAAAGCCCAGGCCTGCTGAGTGAGCTGTTTACTAAAATACCCATTGTGTGTGTGTGTGTGTGTGTGTGTGAGAGACACATTAGAAGTGTCTTATTAGATTATTCTGTTAATTGTTTATAAGTATTTAACCCATACTGCTGATGTTGTCCTTTGACCTGCAGTTCTAGGTGTACCGTTATAATGGTTTAGAAAGAGTGTAAATATCCCCATTTGCCCACCTGCTGTTTATAAAGACACTGGTTTAAAAGTGAACATAGCACTCTGTATCGTACTGTACTAGATACACTGGAAAGTCCAACATTGAAGCCTTACAGAAGTTAATTTACCTAAGCTATCCTTACTCAGCATTATCACAAGACCACAACGCATTGTTATCGAGTAAGTATGCTACTGTATGTGCCTTAAGACATTGCTAAACCTAACACATTTACAGTACGTAGTTGTCAAACTGGTGTTAGGCTAAGCTAGCATGTCTAGTGTCACTAATACACAGGAGATGACTTAATACTGTATGAATGGGAGCACACACACACACACACACACACACACACACACACACTCACAGGCACCCTGTCAAACCTGCCTGTGCACATGTTTTTGCAGCTAATAAGTTGTTTTCTGTCTTTGAAGACATTCGATTACAGTTGATCTTGTTTCATTTGGCGCGCGCGCACACACACACACACACACACACACACACACACACAGATACATGATTACTTCCCAGGCAATGGGTTTTTAAAACACAGAATACTCACCCAAGAACAAACATCACTCCTACCTTCCTCTCTTGCTCCCTCCTTCATTTGCTCTGTTGCTAGATGCTCTCTTTTCTCACTCTCTTCCTCCCCCCGCTCTCTCTCTCTCTCTCTGACTCACTCACTCTCTCTCGCAGTATTTCTGTTGACAATGTCAAGGCTGCTGTGTAGTGAATTGCCTCTGTGATTTATTTCAATTTTTTATTTCAACACTATCTTTGATGATGTAGGATGCATGGGTGTCAGAGAGAGAGAGGGAGGCAGAGAGAGAGAGAGAGAGAGCGAGAGCGGTACAAACGTACATGCACTTGCCCACACCTTTGGACACTCTCCCGTCACTCTGCGTGCTGGCTTGCTGTTGGGTCTCTCATCGCTCAGTAGCTGGTCCTACTGTAACTTCTGCTCTGCAAGAAGAGGGAAGACACTTTCTTTCTCCCCCCCACCTAACCCCACCCACCACACAAACGGAAACCGTCGCTGGTAAGCCGCGCAGCTTACTGTGAGTATTTCACGGGGACCACAATAAACCTCTGGGCAGCAACTCCACGGAAAGTGTCCAGAAGAGACGGACAACGAGAGAAGCAGGAGAGGTAAACAGGAGATCGACACCCCAGCAGCGTGGAGCCAAGGATGCCTGTCTGCCTGTGAAGGAATTACAGTGTGACTCCTGGGCTTGTTGCTGATGCTCCTAGGGACCATCCAGTCCTAATAGGAGGAAGAGAAGGGGCAGGCGGAGCTGCTCGGCCCAGGGCTCGTGGGGAGGGGTGGACGGGTGGAGCCGGTCGGTTTGTTGATGTTTTGGAGCGCTGCTGTCCGCACAGCGTCTTGGGACATGGCTGATAGCGAGACGCACGGCGTCCCCGTGGCCCGCTCCACCGCGCTCTAAGGTCCCACACCCGCCTCCCATTATGGCCGGTGGGCCGGCGGTCCTGTTTGCCCTGCTTCTTCTCCTTCTTCTGGAGGAGGTCCTGCCTGCAGGCTCCCTGCCCGGTGACGGATCAGCCAGGCTCAAAGGGACCGGGAGGTGGAAAGGTGTCAGGAGCCGTGAGTACCGTGACTCCTCCCCCTTCTTCTTGTCTCTCCGCCGCTAATTACTTTGTGTCGATGTTACACCTGTGTGTGTCCTGTGCAGGAGAAAAGCCCTTAAGTTTATTTGCTGACCTCCAGTTGTCGTTCTGCATCTACAGTATAATTCCTGTCGCTATCTCAGCTCATTTCTGACAGACAACATGCAGCGGTCACCTGCATGGGCTTACCATGGCATGCGTTGTGATGCTACGCTGAAGCACAGCTATACGCTGTGTGTGTTGCTCTCTGCTGTTCGTCTCTCGCCATGTTCCAAGATGGAAATAATCTCTGCCACTTGTAGTTATTAATTGATCAGCGTTGAGTTGTAAAAAGCTACTCAGACTGATGGAGCTGCCTATTTCCTCCTAGTAAAAGCGGGATGGTATCCTCCATGCTGTGCTTGAGTGAGTTGATTATATATGCTGACATCTAAGTGCATGGGCAGCGTTAGAAGCAGTTCTAATGAGCAGAGAGCTGTGGTTGATTATGGACAGTGCCATTGTCCCCCTGGCCTTTAGGCTTCTGGCTAATGGGGTTGTTTGGCATACCACCGCCACTTGACACTGAGCGATGAAGTGGAAAGAGTTGTGTGTGTGTGTGTGTGTGAATCTGTGCCCTTTTTGGAGGTTAAGCGGGGTGGGGGATCTCAATCCTGATACCGCTCCAAGATTGAATGACTGGAGTGTGGCAGGAGAGGCACCCACACATCAGGCTGCTTGCCTCTCCAAGGTGACATTAGCTTGTGTTTCTCTGTGCTATGGGATGGCACACATTGACAGATCAGGTTTGCTCTCTATGACGATGGTGCAAGTTTTAAAGGAGCCCTCATCGATTGCGTTGCAGCGATAAACTGTGTACAAACGTAAGGGGAGGGGTAGAGAAAACCGTGCAGCTACAGTATATTTGAGCTATGTCGGGAGGAGTAGAGAGGAATGGAGCCCACCTAGCACTCGGGGACAGGAGGGGCACACGCATGGCGTTTTTATACTGCTGGTTCCCATGGTGAATAATACACTAGGGAAGTGTCTCTTTAAGATTATCCTAACATTGGACCACTTTGGGTATCATCAGTTCCTGTCACAAACATCACATTAAATAGACACCTCCGAGGCTCCATTTCTGTCTGTTTCGTCTACGTCACATCTATCGTGTGTGATATGCACAGATTTTCTACGTGTTATTGTTATACAGTATCCATTTAGGTAGAAAGGACAGATGCATTATGTGTGTTAAAATGTAGTAAAAGTATAAAGTAAATACTCATGTAAAGCACAGACTCTTGGAAAAGCTACTTACTATAACAGTAAGTTACAGTTTGTAGTGTATAGATACAGTGTAATATGGTAAAGAATGGCAAGATGGTGTTATTGCTGATATTTCCACCAAGGGCTGCATATATTATGTGTCTGGGCTGCGTGGATGCTAGTTCACTGTCATGGCCCAGTGAGCAAATCCTGCTGAGGGGATAACAGGTGGGAAATAATGATTTGATGCTGTAGCCGCACTGCATCAGTCCAGCGAATGTTCCCTCGGTGGACCCCAACTCTTCTGGAAAATAAGTTGATATGCGTTAACGTGTACAGCACCTTCTATTGCAACTAAAAGCTTCTTTGGAAGGTTACCCTGACAAAACTGGCAGGTGACAGACAGCGCTAAGCTGTTCCAAAACAACTTGCTCTCAATCATTCACGCTGAGATGCCACACATGCAAACAGAACAGGAACTGTCTCTCTGTGCCAGTGAAGAGGCTAAACGGTGTACTTCTAGCCTGCTATAATGCCAATCTTGGATCCCATTAGCTACACTGTCTAGATTATACATCTGGGGGCACGGTCCAACATATTTGGTGTATTTCCAGGGTTCTTGTGTAGCCAGGGCAGCGTGGCCAAGACGTCCTCTTCTGTCCACTGGCCATTGCTTAAAGTCAGATGTTTTCCTTGTTGAGACATGAGAATGGAATTCGTGTTGTGTTTGGTAATCTATATAAACACGTATCCACAAATGAATGCTAATATAAAGCTAAATCGTCATCAGCTGTTTGATTTTCATCTGAGAATGTATTTTGGACTTGGTATGTGTTTTATCTATTTTTCTCTCCACATGGACTTCAAGTGTGCTATAAATGGAAACCAGGAAACATCAATACCACCATTTTATGTCGCTGCATACAGATGCCATTTTCATATGCATAAATCAGTTTATATGTATAACCAGACACAAAATGCACAGGGTCTGACCATTGGGGTTTGTCTTTGTTTCTACAACGGTTTGTAGTGCTTCATCTACCTCTACCAATTTCAATGCCATCACACTTGGCAACCCTGATTGGTCGCTGATTGGTCCGTAATCCAGAGTGGTTGAGCAAAATACACTAAAGACTATAATCTCTGAGTGGAGAGGAATAGCTTCCCCAACACTCTCATTGCAGATGGTAATTTACTACAGCACACGGTGTCACTGTGTTAACTCCATAAAATACACAGGTGTTGGGATTATAGCAGTGGTCCTATGTGCAAGTCATGTGCAAGTCCGCTCTACCGTACCACTGCGCCTCTTGCCGCCATTTTTTAGTGAGGAAATCAACATTTCTCAGTCACTGGATACTGGATAATGATTCTAATGATGTGCATGTTAAGATGTCATCAGTTCCACTATTATGTGTAACTTCAAAGTAGTCCTGTGTGTGCATGTATGTGTACTATTGCAAAAACCACAATCTTTTACTCTTTGCGACTCACTCGTCTCCTCCAGCCCGCAAAGCTCCGATATATCCTTTAGTTTGAACCTGTCCTCGTCTTTAATCCTCTGTTTAAACTGTGTGAACATGATGCTCCTCTGTGTGTGTGTGTGTGTGTGTGTGTGTGTGTGTGTGTGTGTGTGTGTGTTTTAACGACAAAGGACTGTACAAGTCAAGGCACCGCTGAGAAGAATGTTGTCCCACGCAGCTGAAAAAGCAAGGTTTAACTTCAGTGAACATGACATCATCGTTATTTTCATATCTACAGTACTGTATCAGTGGTGTCGGACTGTGTAGTACGACAGGGGTAGGTTGTTCCATCTGACCTCACTGTCAACAGATCTCACAGGGGTATACATTTGTTTGTGCTCAGTACTATACTGTGTGTTTGCCATCCATGTACTGTAGACCTATAATGCAGCTGCTGAGCTAATCAGGTACACGGTTGATCCTTTTACCTTTTGACCCCAGTCTGTCTAAGCCTATAGGCTTTAGGTTGTGTCTAACCTGTGGCAGTTTGACCAATGAGATATCTAATATTTTTGACACAGCCTCTCTATGATGGATAAGGAGGATTATAGGGTTTATGGCAGACTATTCTCAAATGCTATACAATAATCCAGACTGGCTGACTAATGGATCCTTATGTTGTATGTTTTAGTTACGAATTTTACAACAATGGCAGTTGTTCACAGCATAGCACATAGCATATGCATATGTTAATATATTATGATGTTGTTGTCCATAGACTTTCCTCATGCAGTGATATTTAACCAACCAATAGATGGCAACAGTGATACTCAGTTGGCTGGTGTTGGCTGATACTCCAGCATCTGCTTGGAATGGAAGTGTTCTAATGAGCTGTGGGCTTCCTGGGTCAGAAGCCAGGTGGAGCCCAGACAGACAGTTTAAACCAAAGTACTGCAGGACTCATCACAGCATCTACCCTGACCTGTGGTAGCCATAAAAGGCTTCTCAAGGTGCCTCACAGTGTAGGCCTGCTGTATGCTACGTAATGCTGGGCTATGGTATGCTATATATATTTGTATGGAATTGATTTCTGTGATCAGTGGTGATAAATCAGTACGATGATTTGTCAAAGGTGGCAATTTCACTGATGAGAATGGGTAAATATGCTTTGGTCCAAAACACTGTAGGCTCTTTCATATCATATAGCTATATAGTTACTTGCATCAATGTCAACTTCTGGTTCTTATAATGCTTTTGTATTTACATTCTATGCTGTCAATATTCTCTGCCTTTCTCCATATTTTGTTAAATAAAATATATTTTATGGACACGCACAAGCTACAGTAACCCATCTGTTTTTCTGCTAATGAGCTATCAGGACCGATCAGCATTTTTCTTTCAAGTCCACTGGTTTGACTGTGAAACGGCCCGCTTCCCTCACCCAAGTCTCCAGAAGGTTCAGATACATTTAATTAGGTAACAATGAGCTGAGGATCTCTGCTACCGCGTGTCACACCCAAGGTCATGGCCAGCACAAGGTTGGGTTTGGGCACTGAGCTGGTCTGTTAGGTGAGAGGGAAAGGCTGTAATGAGGCCAGGCGTGAGGGTCGATATCATATGAATATTTATCTCAAGCCGGCGAACAGTGCATGACTCCCTCGAAATACACGTCAGTCAAAAACAAGAATAATTTCACTCAAAGTGTTCAATGATAACACATCCTTCACAAAGGCTAGGCGCTGTACCGTAGGAATACTGCATGTTTGGTGTACTGTTCAGGTTTTTATTTGTAGATGCTGTCCCTTGGGTGCCTTTGTATGTATCAGACTAAAACATGGCTTGTTGTGAATTACGAGAAGAATTTAAATTCGTTTTTTTTTGTTACCAAGGGAAGTGAAAGAACAGCTGGTCACTGTAGATCAGACACGGTTCATAAAAAGTAGGCTATGAAAGCGACGGGCCTGAGTAAAAACATGGGCTTTCTGGGATTCTCCGGGTATGTCGAGGTCAAGGGTTATGAAGCGCCTAGGCAGCTCTTCAGAGGTTAAAAATCAAATGAAACCCCTCCTTGATGTTTTGTTCCTAATTCGTTACGCCTCTTAGCTTTCTTTCATGCTTCCATACTTTACTTTGATACTGTACATTTCATACAGACGAGCAAATGAATGCCCAGAAAAAGGGCTAAATACAGTTTCCACATCTGGATTATTGTAAATTCACTGAGACATTTCCTGTGCGCCTGTCTTGTTCTCTCTTTGATCTAGTCTTCTTTGTGGAATCAGCCATACTGTAATTGCCTACAAGCTTTTTCTAATTTATTCACATGCTGATAGTTCTCCTGAATATGAAATTATTCTGGATTGGTTTTATAAAGAAACATTAGCCATTCGCAGCTATGACCTGGAGAGTGTCATGTAGAGGGGATGATCATGTGATAATTAGCCCCCCTTCCCCACACAACACCACCAAATACAGGTGACTAGAGGCTAACTGGCGATGACAGTTGGCTGTGCTGTTATAGAATAAACCAGAACTAATTACCGGTGGCAGCTTGGATATCTTACTCAACAAAATGTGACATTGGTAATGCATAACTTGCTGCAAGAGCTGCTTTAAAAATCCTTGTGTTCCGTGCAGAAAAATGTTTTTAGACTGATTTCACAGGCATAGCCTATATGTAAAAGGAATACCTTAACTTGTGAATTTGAAGAGCAAGATGTCCCCTATTTCTTCTTTCATGTACTGTAGCCGGGCGTGTACTGTAGTTTACCATTTGGTTTCCCATATAGGACGGCCATGTGTGAATAAATGGATGGCAGGCTGTCTGCCTAGCTGACAGCAGCAGAGCCTGCCCTGTAACCACACTAAAGGCAGGACAAGCTGTATACCATCACAGACACAGACGTACCATGGGGCCTCCATATTGTCTTCACTGATGAAGTGCTAATTACAGGAGGCAAGCAGAACATCCTCACGCGCAATGCAGCTGTGTCAGACACATTTTGGTCACGCTATATGACATGCGCAGGCCCCAATTCCTGCAGTATACTGTATGCAAACACATCCACACCCATAGTGTACCACTGTAAATAGGATCTCTGGGAAACATTCAGTGGGAATGTCTTAATGTGAAGGCGAGTGGAATGGGGGGGTGTTTTGGCAAGCTAAGGACCCATTGTGGTTCATCTGTTAGTCTGGCAAAAAGCAGAAGATTTGAAATGAGAGTGCGGTCGCCTGTCTTCGCAGCCCCACATTAGCGTTAGCACAAGCCAGCTGTGTCAGTGGCTGGCCGGCCGGCCGGCCGCTGTGGGAAGTGCGGAGGGAGGTCTGCGCATCGCGTCTCTCCCTCTCGCTGACGCAGCGTTTGAACGGACCATTTCCTCACAACAATCCCTGACTCTGTCTGCCATCACATAGTGCAGTCGCCATGGAAATGCATTCCGCATGCGGGTTGTCTTAAAGGTACAGTACGCACTCATCGAATGTGTTATACGCACTGTTTATAGAGACAACATTGTGCTGTGTGTATGTCCGGGTGGGGCAGCGGAGGGGGGGGGGGGGGGGGCGATATTTGGGTTCCACCCTCTCAACACTGGGTTGGGGGTGGTTCGTTGGCTGGGTGTTTGTATGAGTCAATAGAAAATATAAGATTTTTGGATTGCGTTGGGGAAAGTGTGTGGGGGCGCCGA
>JAODUE010028876.1:25270-46098 GCA_027564755.1 Amblyopsis hoosieri
TATGGTTTTTTTTTTTCTTTTTTGGGGGGTGGGTTGTGGGGGGGGGGGGGGGGGGGGGGGGGGGGGGGGCGGCCGCTATATATGAGATCCAGCCTCTCAACACTCTGTTGTGGATGGTGCATTAGCTCTGAGTTTCAATAAGAAAATAGAAAATATAAGATTTATGTAATGCAGATGTCAAAGACTTTCTGGGCACCAATGAACTGTTCCTTTCATTTACTGTATGTGAGTGTGTGTGTGTGTGTGTGTGTGTGTGTGTGTGTGTGCATGTTCGTGCATGTGCGTGCGTGCGTGTGGGTCTCCTACCCCTCTCCACATACTGTATTATCTGTGTGAAGATACAACCCACATGCCTCTACATCACAGGGGTTTGTGAACAATTTGAACAGACATCACAGTGGTTGAAGAACCAAAGTCCTGGGGTTGTGCATTCTCTGTGTCTTCATATCTGCTAAAAATGACATCCTGGGTAATGTTAAACTTTAATTTTCAAAGAAGGCAGCATAGTATTTTTTTTAAATTTATAGTCTTAGCACATTCCTATGGAATGTGGTGAGAATGTAGATACTTGGTCTGGATTAGCACAAGGACTTTTTGCTGTAGCGATAGCAATGCAAAATGCACCCTGAACAGAGTTTCAGTCAGCAACGCGATTCTAATCAGAACGGATTACACTGGCAGTAGACCGCCCTACTTTAACACCTTTTCAATTCATTTGCTAGTTAGCTAGACAATCTGGAATGAGAAGACGGCACATGTTAATGCACTGCACTCTCATTTTGTTTTTCCATTTTGAAAAGGGAATACATTGTAGCAATGTTTTGTTTTTGTTAAGAGAATGTAGGAAAACACAATCATACAACAGCCAAGACAATCCTGCAATGATGCAGTAGAATTGGTGACATCAATTGATTTATATGCCCTCCCTCTGTGCTGAATACAAATGGCTTTAGATGTATGTTTCATAATGTTTTAGACATGATAAACTATTTTTCATTTTGCGTATAGTGTCTCAGCCTGGTGTAACTCGACTAAAACTTCACTTGGTGAATATGATCTGGACATGCTCCATTGGGAAGTGCTCGCAACTGTTGCCTCCTCCTGGATGTAGACCAGTTTATATGAAATCTATTGGACAGCCAACAGTTTGTATCTCTACATCTAGCTCTACCACCATTTTGAGGCAAAAAGTTGACTTTAATGACATCACACTGAGCCCTTAACGCTGGTGTCTGATTGGTCCCTCATCCGGGGTGGATGTGCGAACGGTAAAGCGGACAGGGTTTCCAGACTATTATCTCTCTGAGAGCAATAGTCAGGTGGAACCAGGCTTTAGAATGGAGAATTAACCACTAGTACAGGAGTGGGAACATGGCAGAAATAGTCCCACACCACATGAAGGCACTGTAGGACATATTATGCGCATATGTCTTGACGCTGCTCTGCCTCTTTTCCTCTATGCACCCCGACGGACGTGGCAGTATGTTGCTGATGTCTTGTCTGATTTACAGCGCGGTGGATTTACTGCAACAAAGCATGAACAATCGCATTAGGTGTTGTTTGGCGCGTGACCACGTTTTGCAGTCTCCACTTTCAAGGGAGGTATGATTCCTTGTCCTGGGAGGCAGGGGGATGCTCTGCCTTTCCCCCCTTCTATTTTATCCTGTTCAAGTCTAGCAGATGGTAACATAACACCCCTTTGGCAGTCAGTCCATAGTGCAGCCTCTACCCAGAGGGTCAGCTGCCACTAATACATTTGGCTGATTTTGTGATGTGAATATGGGCTTGGCGGGCCGGGCTCTGAGAGACCCCGACAGCGGGTGTAGAGAGCTGCACTTTGTCTTTTGTTGCACTTCATGCCTTCTCTGGATTTACGATGTGCTGCTCAAAGCCTCCGGCTGCCCCTGGAGCCCCTGAGCTCACATGCGTCAAGCGATACCACCACTTTGTACTGAGCCATGCAAGACAGGCCAGAGAAACGCCCCTAACCCTCACTCACAACATGCAGGAGATTGGGATTATTTTATTATGGTATCGTTATGCGATAACGGTAATACATGCTTCAGTAATAATAATAAAAAATTATTAATACAACATTTATTGATATATTAAAGCAACCTACCTGCTGATTGAGGTAGCCAACAGGCGTTTCCATTTTCCCCACCATTGTTGTTGTTATTTAATGTGTAGGTGCTACTTAAAAAATGTCCTTTACAAGAGAGACCTGCCCATGTACCGTAGCACCTACACAATAAATAACAACAATAAGATATATATATATATATATATTAAGGCTGACTTCAAGCCATTTAAAAAATGCATCTAATTAATTACAAACTTTGTGATTAATCGTATTAATGTAAATTAATCACAAACAATAATATTTGCCTTTTGCTTTATCTTCTATGACCAGAAGTCAAGGGAATGACAATACCTCACTGACATCTTGACCTTATAACGCTACATAGTAGCATTAGACTAAATGATATAGATGAAATCAGGTCCTTCTGTCTCCATCAATAGTGTCCAGCCTCTTGGTATAGTTTTGGTAGTGACTGCTGTTTTGGTAGTGACTGCTTATATTTTTTTGTTGCAGAATTTTTTCTATAATTTTTTAATTAAAATTAACGAGTTATTTTGACAGCCATAACATAACATAACAAGTTGTGAGCCATTTATTTGTGTGTCAAACTGTGGGTTGGTCTACCATGGAGGATAGGCCAAACTATGCATAGAGTAAACTTACAGTATGGGTTGTCCACATGGGATCTACTTTCTCATTGTACAGTATGTGTAGACATGATACAATAAACAATGCAATATTAAAGATTGGATCATTCATATTCAATAATCTGTAAGAAACCTGGGCAAAACAGAAATACACAGTACAAAAGACATAATAACCTATCACAAGAACTTAATGTGATAAGTGTACAAGTGCAAGTGTTGAGAAATTGACATTATAAAGTACATTTGGAAATTGAACCAATTATTGCTTTCCTGGAAATGTTTTGCATGCAAGCAAGCATGGGGTAACATTGTTTCATTATGTCATCATCAAATCGCCTTTCTAAACCTTCCAGACTTGATACCACTGCTGGTATCTATTGCAGCGGAAGACATGTTGCATTCTGTTACCATTTAGTTTGAAAACAAATAGCTGTGGTCAATGCAGCTAGTTTTAAATTTCACTGAAGATGTACACTGAAGATTTAAACAGTTGTATACGTATTGAGTGATATATTAGTGTATGTCTGTCAGAATTAATTAAATAAACGCCTCCTTGACAAATAATGTTTCCATGATTAATGTGAAAGGTTAATGAATCATTCCGAATTGTTTTTAAACCTATAATTATGTCGTCACCTGCAAGGCCTCAAGCAAGAGATCATGTGAAGACAAGTTTCGTTAAAATGAGTATGTACTGTAGTAGTAGATTGTGGGCGTATTCAGTGTAATGTTTTTGTGATCATCAGAATTTTTGAATATACAGTATGTACAGTATGTCCTCTTGATGGACGGAATATATTTTAATTTAAAGAAGTGGCAAAATACCCAGTTCACTTTAACATTCGAAACATTCCATGTGGATAGAGATCTTCAGGCTTATCCTGCCACAGAAGGCAGACAGTGAGTTCTCACGTTATAACTCTTCCATGATCCCATAAGAACCTAAAACTCCCACTCAAACCTTGCCTTAGGTAAACGAGCCTATGTTTCCATATTCCTAAACAAATTTCTTTAAGTTAATTATCTATAACATTCTGAGGAATTTCTGGTATCTTTCCGCACCAAATGTATCCTTTTAACAAATTTAAAACAACTCTCAACAACCAGTTTCATCATAAGAGGAAACCATGAACAGCTCTAATCTCAGTATTCAGTGAGTTGGGAGAGGATGATCCCTCTAATCTCTCTGCCAAGAAATGATATCACACAGCTCACAGTCCAATAAAACACGTGAAAGGTTTGTTTCAATCCCTATAGAATGTCACTTTGGGGAAATCAAAGCCATTCCACAGGCGCGCTGACACATCCTTGTTCTCAGTTGTAAACTACTGTAACATACAACAACAATAGGCTTATCATATTAGCCTGCAGAATTGGCGCATCCTTTTTTGTTCCCTTGAGGTTTCAACAGCTACTTTACACAAGTGCAGTCATAGAGTAAACACAAACCAAGACTGCAGCATACTGTAGTTTCCATCGGCTATGCTGTTAGTATTGATCTCTCTTTTCTGTTGGAGAGCATTTGCCAGCGTTCATATTTTTAGAGAGCAGAGAAAGCTGGCCAATGGCATGCAACATTGCACCATTCTCAACGCTATCTTCACAGGGCCTCATTTCCATCTCCTCTAATCACAATTAGACATATTGAGACCATCACATGGTTCATCTGTATTCTCTCATTGGACTGTGAATATTTGATCGCTGCTATAACTAATTAGCATACGCATGTTCCCCGAGACAAGCGCCAGTTTGTGGTAGCAGCACTATGCGTAAAGAGAAAGTGTCTGGTGAAGGTAGATACAGCCTGCTGTTTGTTCAACTTGCGCAACTTCAGATCAGATGGTGATTGAACTGTGACACAGGCAATCACAGCAAAATGAAGCAGGTAATTAGCTTGAAATGATTATCAAACTGCTGTGAGCATAACACCTTGTCTTTAGGTTTGTCCACAGCAGATAGTGTGGTGCTGCTGTGCAAATATGTACTATACTTGTTTACGTGCCGACTACATTGGACTGATTCTCAGATTTCCACACACGTTGACTGTTTGTGATACCATTATGAGTCTTTTACGTATTTAGAGTTTTTTTTTTTTTTTTAATGTATTTTGACGTTGAATCAATTAAAATGGGATTGGAAAATGCACATTAATATATAACCCTTGATTTATATTATATATATGATCTGATTTAAGGTATTATCACAACTCTACACGTCTGCACATGCCTTTTCATGAATAGTCAGCCATTTCTATTCATACAAAGGTCACGCTTTGTGGAAAGTAGCAATTACACATTGTGTGGCTATTCAGCGTAAACCGCGCAATGATGCATTTTTTGATTGCTCATTTGTTTAGACCATAACACAGCTTGTGAGAGGATTTATAAGAATGTTTAGTACATAAACTGAAGGCTCCATGTCAACATATCAAAGACAGATATGGTGATATATTGGTGGTGAGTGAGTCACAGGCTCTTTCTGAATCCCTTGATAAGAAATAGCAGAATTCCCCTCCATTGTCATCCTGACACCAGTAATGACAGCACAGTGAGGAGCCCTCACACATGCCCTGAGGCATGCACAAGGCTTTCTAGTCTTGTGTTTCAGGTGCTGTCCCTGCTTAGCCTTGTGATGGCATGTGCAGGATCTGGCGAGCTCCAGTTTGACGTCGCCATGTCTGCAGGCCTGACATGTTGCGCTTACCGTAATGTCCGAACTAGGGATGGCACCGATACGATACTGAGATCGGAAATCGGTCCGATACCGACTTAAATAGCTGGATCGGTATCTATGACAAATGGACAGTTTTAACCGATCCATGGGGCTAATCCAATTAAATGAATTTACACATGCAAGTCTACTGTCAAGCTGCAGCCATGTCTAACCTTCCCAGGCCACACTGTCAGCAGCAGGCTTCTAAAATGCAGCCAAGTCCTAAAATAGAGATTGGCTGTCATTTACTTTGCAACTTAACTTAAAACTTCATTTAACACTGGAATCAGATCGGTACTTGGTATCGGACGATACCCAAAGTGCCGGTATCTGTATCGGTATATGTATCTGTATCGGACTGAAAAAACTGGATCGTGCCATCCCTATAGTTCGAACCGCAGTGGTTCTGACTAATCAGCGTTGCCATGGCAGCTACAGGTATAGTTTAGGTGTGACGGTAAAGGTGTATTCAGCGATTGTAAGCTAATACACTTTTGGTGAAATTCAGCAAATATCTCCAATTCACAGAACTTTGTTTAAACAGGTGTCTGCTTACCTTTTTGAAGTGTGCACTATGTACTGTCACCCCTCCACCTCCTTCCGTTGGATGTCCAAAAACTTTCTCCTATGTGTCTACTGCCTCCTCTCCATCACGTCGGGGGTCTGTGCATGATGAAGAAATTATATGGTGCTTCTACACAGCCCTGTTACTTCGCATTGTGTTTATTAGTGTTTATTAATTTAGTGTTTAATAATTTAGTGGACATACAGTACAGTACACATTGAAACAGAATACAATATCTTATTATTCCTATAATAGCACACTTTAGATTAGGACACATGTTTTCCAGAGCTCAAAAGACAACATAAAACAATTTTCTGATATTCGACTGGTAGTGAATATGTTTTTGTCCAGTAATTGTCCAGGATATGGAATGTTTGCTGGTTTTAAACTGTACCAAATGAATATCAATAAAAATATAAAGCTGAAATATACAGTAATACTTTACATTGTAAATTGAAGAAAGTCTTGTTTGGAAGGATCACAAAGAGTTTTGATAGTTGCTTGCTTGATACAGTAATTTCTCACATTAACATATTAATGTGATTCTCTAAAGACTCAGGGACTCAGTTCTGTTGTATTGGGGTTTCCAACTTGCCCTCTGAATTTTGCATATCCTGTGTTTTTACTAAATCTGTTTGATTAAATGACTCAAAGAGCAAGCATTTGGCAAACTTGCTGTTTCTTACTAATGTGGCAGTGTGTTGAATTCATCTTTTTTAAATGAGCTTAGCACCATCTTGCTGCATTCACATAATCCATAATATCACTTCCTGTGCTTATTTTTAAATGACACATGCTATTTAGCAATATACATTTTATTAATCAATCAATCAATCAATCAATCTTAACTTATTTATATATTATCTGTATTAAAAATAATATGTATGGCTTGCAAAAGTAAGAGAAGGTAGGTAATCTGTTATCTGTATCGGTGTGTGACAAGCTCTCAGATAGTTTGTCACTGTTAGGAGGAGCAATCACCTATGATAGTGTCATAGTTACCCTAATCTCCAAATGTGAACACAGTTCACTGGAAGTATTTGCAATGTCTGCAAGGTCATTCTAAAGCTGGTTTAACCAATGAGGATAATTCTAGACAGTGTTATAAAAAAAAAAAAAATAATAATAATAATAATAATACATTTTATTATAACACACCTTTCAAGACACTAAAGGACATTTTACATTTGACAAAACATTTGACTAAGACAGGAGCATATTAGAAATATAAGATACAAATAAAATGTGTGAAAAGTAAAGTAAAGGAGACTGAGCAGAGATTTCATATATGGGGAGGTCAGTAATATTGGCAGGGGAATATAGTTAGGCTATGTAAAACAATCAGATGTTGACAGCCAGGGAGTTCAAAAGCAAGGCATTGGACCCAGTGTAAGGGAGTAGGCTACTGTACGTTGACAGATCCGGCTTTCCGCCTGTCCAACCCCGTCCCCTCCTCCAGTGGCATGCGGCCGGAAGATAACAAGGCCATGTTTGTTGTTGTAAACTCGTGAAAGCATAGGGCGGACATCACTGATCTGCCAATACCACAGGAACCTGACAAAACACTCGAGTCCCGTGGACCCTCTGACGAGGGCCCAAGGGGAGATGCGCCAAGGAGACTTGATACAACTACGGTACGATGTTTTGGCAAGACCCACGATGAACTCTAGCCACTCTAGACGACAAAGAATTCCTGGGTGGGGAAACAGAGCTTAGTTTAGGGCTGCACCGATGGCAGTATAAATAACATTCATACACTGATTATCGGCTGTACATCGGTATTGACCAATAAATCGGTGCATCCTAATTAGACAAGAAAACCAGGGAAGAACTTTTATTTATAATAATATTTGACTGCAACACATAGTGTGTTATTTTACTTTTGGAGCGGTTTATTGCATATTGCATAATATATTTAATCTAATGACCAAGCAATGTTCATCACGTTGCAGCACCACATATTCCTGAACAGTCTTTTCTTTGTGAGATTGCTGCATGCTCTCAGGGCAAATCTATCAATACGTTTTATACTTGTTCTTGACGTTTGCCGTTATAATTAACCACAATCAACAAATCATCATGTGCTAAGACAGTTTGCACTGTGGAACTGATGTGGGCATGTGTATTGAGTGTTGTAACCAAAGAAAC
The DNA here is from genome assembly GCA_027564755.1 of Amblyopsis hoosieri. Classification (NCBI taxonomy): domain Eukaryota; kingdom Metazoa; phylum Chordata; class Actinopteri; order Percopsiformes; family Amblyopsidae; genus Amblyopsis; species Amblyopsis hoosieri. Next base: position 33,426 of record JAODUE010028876.1, read on the forward strand.
CTTGTTTGAAACAAAACGCACACTAGCATGAATCCATAAAGCTGGAAATGCACTTTCAAATAATATTGTTATCTAATTAAATCTGCATAATATAGTGGTTTTAGTGGTTGAGAAAGGAATAAAACACTAAAAGAAAATCAGATCAAAGATTCAAACTGTAGAGCAGAATTACATGCCGTTACTTGCCGTATAATGAGGAGACACATAAATTCTATTAGCCTATCTATGATCCATATCCTATTTGTAAAACACACGTATACTTCTCATACTCATATCTGTAAACACCTATCGTACTTAACCCTGACATACAATTGCAAAAGTGAACAAATGGCCTTAAATATGTACACACCCCACAGACATGATCCCTAGCATTGCAGTCTCTTTTTGTTTCACTTCATGCATGTCACACTTTATCAGAATGTAGCTCATAACATATTATCTTAATCCTCCTAGCTTCTGTGATAGAAAGTGAGAATGTAGTGTTGTCATAAGATGAACAGGTCAGAGCCTGATGTTCTATGTGCTTCTATATAATGAACCCATATTCTGTATGAACCCCCTGACTATTCACAATGAAGATGTGTCCCCCTTATAGTGGGCTATTATCTTTCAAGCGCACCAGAGAACACCTCATTCTTTCTCTCTCAGCTCGAGTAGGACTAGGTTTTAAGAGTTTCAGTCTATCCACATGCACACACACACACCCTGTTTGTTTATGTAAAATTCTTTCCCATCTTTGTCCCTTTGTCCCAGTGTGGGCTCAACATCCATCTCCAGGCTTCATTAAACTCCATTAGCACAAAACAAACTAAAAAAAGTATAATCAAAATGGAAATGAGAGCAAGGGTGCTGTGAGGGAAACATATGAAGCAACCCAACTGGCTTGTGTTGTAAAAATGAAACCATATTTATTCTTTACCTTTTGATTGTCATTGGGTTTAGTTTGAATGTATTGGCCAGTTGCACTGATGTGGAATAAGCAAATCCAAGATTATAATACACATTCAATGAAGACCTCCATTGAAAAATAGTTATTAGTTTAAGAATATTATGTCTGTGAAACAAGCCATTTACCACATATATTGGTTCAAATTAATACAGTTAATGTGAAGCTTTTTAGATATTCATGTAGGCATATTCAGATATGATTAGATATACACATTTGTTAGCAGTCAGCATTTTCACATACTGTATGTATATTTTCAAGCAGTTTGCTAAATGGAATCACTTGGGGTCGTATTATGGGATATTACAGACATTTTTCTACCAGGCTATGTGATCAAACTTGCTCTGCGAAAGTCAGTCGTGTTAACAAGCCCCATAGTCTCCACAAGCTCATCCATCACCTCTACTCTGCTGCCAGGTTCAGCACGCCATTGCCAATACATGACAAGATAACTGACAGAGCAGACAGACTCTCCAGCTCCATCATTCACCTGCATTAGGCGCTCCTTGCATTTGTCAAGCTAAACGATGGCCACTGTGGCAATAAGCTAGCTGTCATGTATAGTATTGCCTGGTTGCACATGGGCTCAAGTGCTGTTGAGGTACTACAAACCAAAATGGATCCTAGTTTTTTTATTTGAACTTTGCTATGTACATTTAGTTAAGAACAAAGTCTTTGCCTTTTTGGTGAAGGGAATAGGGGAGAAAGACAAGAAAGAAAATAATATTTCAAAATATAAATAGTAATATAAAGAAATAAATTGTAACAAGTCAACAAGTCAAGTCAACAAGTCAAGTCAAGTCCAGTTTGACAGAGCCCTGTGGCTTTTGTAAGACATTTAGACTTGGTTGATGCAGTGGACATACTGTGCAGTTATGACCCAGAAAACGTGCCGCTATAGTGTTCGGTGCAATCCGAAGGGCCATGGCCAGTGTCTAGCGAGCAGGCTTTGCGTTATACTTGAATAGTCAAGATTCTGCTTGTGCTAATTAGTCAGCTGGGATAAGTGGGCAGGGGGAAGCTAGTGTCTAGGCTCAAGGGTAGGGCAGTGAAGCAGCAGAGAGAGAGAGAGAGAGATAGAGAGAGAGAGAGAGAGAGAGAGAGAGAGAGAGAGAGAGAGAGAATCAAATGCCCTAGGGTGAGCTGGTTACCCTTCCCATTATAATTAACTCCAAGTGCTAATTAGACCACTGGCTTGGGACCGGATATGGCAGATATAAAGACATGAAATTCATTTTACAGGTGTCTGAATTGCCTTTGTGATTGATCTAAACTGTTGCAAAAAAGTTATTTTGGTTTGAACTACTGTATACTAAAGTATAATAAGCAGAGGAGTGCTGCAGCTAACAGATAAGATCTGTTACTGAACTGTTCACATATTTTCTAATCGGTGTCATTCTGTAACTGGTCAGACAACACACTGTGCACGGTATATGTGCTTTCATTGTGTCCTACATTGCTTCTATGTACTGTATCTATCCCAACCATCTGCATGTGTCTGAGGCTCACCACCTTCTGTGTGAATCAAAACATCTCTCCGGGTGTTTGGCTATTAACAGGGAGGAAGAGAAGTGTCAGATAAAAGGCATGAACTTCTTTCTAACAGTAAGGGAACTGCATGGGAGATCACTTCACTGAATGACATTGTGCTTACCATCACCCATGTGTCCTATACATAAGCTGTTATGAATTATGTTGTGTAACAGCAATTTGCTTAAATGGCTGTCTTCAGGCTTGTGTGGGTGGATGTGTCAGATGAAGCCGTATAGATCGTGCTCTCCATTCTCTGCGGCTCCCGAGTAGTCTCCAGTGAAATATTCTGTCTGCCATTCATCACAAACCGTGCCGGAGGCGTGTTCAAATCCGTCGTACTGAGGTGAAACGTTTGTGGTTTTTGAAGGCACCTTTGTTTGCCAATTTTGAATGCACCTCAGGTTTCGGCGAGCAGGCGGTGCCCTCTGATTTAGCATCGCCCCCCCCCACCCCAAGCAGCCTGCTCCAATGAACCCTGTCACTGGCCCACAAAGACAATGGGCGTGGCCTCGTCTGATTTATACACACACAGCCATCATGGAGGGCACAGTTGGCCTCCCCCACCTCTACCCCATGCTTCATGGCTTGCCCCATTCACCCCCTGCCCCCCCACACGCACACACTCCCCCGGCTGCTCCGCCTTGACGCCGCCCGCCGCAACACTCCACCTGTCACTCAAACAGTGGTAGAGGCGCAACAACAAAAAAAGGGGGGATGCGAGTCAAAAGGCACCGATTAGCAATTAATGCCGCTCGCTCAGTGTCTAAGTGAATGTCCTTATGCGCGGGTGTCTGAGGGCCATGGGGGTTGTCAATCATTCTCCCTGTAGAGTACCCTGTAGGGCTCCCTCCCTGTCCATATGCTCCTCCAGGGAGGTGTATCCACGTATGGCTACTGGCAGGGCACTGGGGTACCCCTGCTCTACACTCACACACACACTCTCACAGCATGGCCGAGCCAAGGCACAGAGAGAAGACAGTCCTGCTGGGCAGAGGGCTTAGGACAGCCTCTTACAACTGCACAGGGACGCTAAGGACTAGATGCTACATCTACTAGATGATACTTTGAACTAGATGATTCTAACTAGATGCTACTCCTAACTAGATGATACTTTGAACTAGATGATTCTAACTAGATGCTACTTCTAACTAGATGATAATGTACTTCTAACTAGACGATACTGTACGTCTAACTAGATGTCACGTGTGATGGATTAACCTGGCCATCTCTTTTCATCGCGTGTGATTCCAGGGATCTACAGGCAGGAGGGGGACCGGGATAATTCCATCCGGAGAGAGAAAGAGGGAGGGAGAGGGAGGGGGACCCCGGGGAAGTTCTGATGTCTGGGTTTGGTCGCCGCGGTCACCGTATACACGGGCAGAGGTCGCCTGCAGGTCACATCCTGACACTGCTGCTGGGCATGTTGTGGTTCGGCCTCCTAGTGGCCGCGGGCGGGCATGGCAGGCAGAGTGCGTCAAGGGTCTCAGTCCCTGTGGTGTTACTGTTGACAGAGCCGGGAGTCGCACAGGAGGGGGCCGCTAGCGAATGGGCGTCGCCGGGTCCCACTGCTGAACTGGAGGATGACAACTCTCTGGGCTATACAGGTAACACTGTTGTTTACCTTCCTTCTGATGTGGTTTACTGCAATCTCATCAGAGCTGACTGACCTCAATGCGATTAGTGCACACTCACACATCAATAATGGTTCCAACAATGATTATTCCTTTCTTTAATTGTACCTTATAAGCACCTTCATTGGTCCACGGTGTTAATAAGAGTTTAGCTTTTGTTTATTATTGTGTCAAATGTTTGCATAGTGCTGCCATGCAACACAGCGTTGCATTTACTGTATTATATTCTGAGAATACATACTCAGACATGTCATGTTGTGAGTCCTGCTATAAAGGCCCCCGTTATGGAAAAGAAAAAAAAAATGTTTTCCATAACAATGTTGTGTGTGTTTCCATGTGATTTCTGTTCATACAGCCATTGTGAACTAAGAACATTGAACTAGAGTTCTATGGTCTGAAATGAAGGGACATTAATAGAAGCCCTTCTTTAAGGGCTTGTCACTCACATGGGTGCACGCTTGCACACACGGTCACACACACACACACACACACATACACACACACCCACACACACACACACACACACCACACACACACACACACACACACATACACACATACAAAGAAGCCTGTCTGAAGCAGATTACGGTTTCTGCATGTGATGTTTTTGATTATTTTTCTGCTTATTCCAAAAGTGCATTCATTGTTGTGAGAAGACCTACAGTGCTTCCATGGGTGATATAGTGGTCATTGTGTCCCAGTGAGAAGACCTACAGTGCTTGCATGGGTGATATAGTGGTCATTGTGTCCCAGTGAGAAGACCTACAGTGCTTCCATGGGTGATAGTGGTCATTGTGTCCCAGTGAAAAGACCTACAGTGCTTCCATGGGTGATATAGTGGTCATTGTGTCCCAGTGAGATGACCTACAGTACTTGGGTGCCATAGGTGTTTAAGTGGATCCCACATGGGTGGCTCCCTTCTCTGGGAAGTATTATGCAAAAACAAAAATCACAATGGCCACTAGAAACATTATGAGGTTTATAATCTAAGTGTAGATACAGTATACTGTACACCTCTGGCGAGATCTGCTGGGAGGATGAATGTATTTTTCTTTTCTTTTAAATATAGAAAGTGTTTACATCTACTATAGCCTAATATAGTCTACATCCTATTTACATACACGTAGCTTTCACAAGCTTTGTGTTAGTGGGTTAAAGCTAAACAGAGCTGTTTTAAATTCTCAATTCTGTATCTTCTTTACCTCAATTCCTCCCTGAAGTCCTAACACACCTCTACAACGCTGATCCCTGTTGATAGTGTATAATCTCAAGTACTCTCAAGGTACAGTTGTATTCCAAAACATAAATCTGATTAGATATTAAATTAGATAGATATATTATATGTATACCTGTGGAGACAGCGACCATCTTTGTTGACATGTCTGAAGTATGTTTTTGAGAAACATGAAAATTGAATTTAATATTGAGGTAACGAAGCTACAGAGCTGAGGGTTTAACACAAGTTCAAATATGCTTCAAGAAAGGAAATCATGTAAAATCTGCTTCATTGAGCACTGGTTCATCTTTAAGATGATACATGCGTTCCGTGGATGCTGCCAAACTTCATCTGTAATCTGGCCATTTAATCCCATCTGTGCATGAAAATGAAGGGAATCGATCTGGCCCAGCCAGTGAAATGGAAATGAGGCTAATGTGCCCTAATATGCCGGTCGGCTGCTGATAAAAAAAGTGGGCGTCTGCCAGAGTCTCCATTTTCAGAGGGTGTGACTGGCTGGATGGAACGCAATGATAATCTTGACAGGAGCTGCCAAAATGAACCCATGTGGAACTGTGGTTCATCAGCCCGGTGTTATTACAAATGATTCATGCTGTTTTTAAAGTGGCTCTATATGACTTTCTGCCACTAGATGTCACACTACGCGCACCTGCATATATTAGACAAAACTCTGTAAATGCTCTGTATAGAGCATTTGGGTCACACACCCACTGCCGTTGATCACACACACACGCACTAACACATTCATGGCCGGCCTGCTGCGAAAACAAAGAACAGAGGAGCTCAGATTACAACACACAGACGAGTGTGATGTCATTCTCTGCTCAGGACGCAACTACATCTTTACATAGAAAATCGTTTTAAATGTACAGTATAGAAAAATATTGAAACATTAATATTCAAAATGTCTGCCTAGTGGTCTCATTGGCCCACTGATTAAAACATTTGTTTGGGCATTTAACACAATAGCTAAGAATGTTCACCACCTACTGTATATGGCTCACTGGTCAGAGCTGCTGCACCTTGTATTCATATTGAGATTAATATAGCATCACTGAATGAACAGATTACCAACGCTGTAACCTCACCTAGGAGCATACCACTAAAAACAGCTGGCACAATACCAGCTGATCACATGACCATACAACCATAGTAAGCTGGGAGTAATATACCGTGAACTTTACGAGGAACCACACGCTGACCCGGAGTTCACAAAACGTTAAAAGTAGGTTTTATAGGTCCCCCCAAGAAAGTGACTCTCAGCCACCTCCAAATTGTTTCCCGATATCAAAGAGCTGTGTGCTTAGCTCAGTATCAATAATGAATGAGGCTGACCTGTGTGTGAAAATAAGGCAGCAATGGGGCACTGACATTCCTGCACTTACACTGTACAGTCCCTTAGCCTCTGATAGGCAGATATAGTACATAGGAGACATGCCCCTGGCCGGCCCATCTTAAACACGAAAGGCTGTGTGGCTTCAGAGAACCACTGTACATAACATACAGTATTTTTTAGCCTGGCCTCTCCGATACATTTCCGCTGAGATTATAGTCTGGAAACCCTGTTCACTTTACTGTTCACACAGATGGTGGACCAGAGCGTGTGGTGACGTAGAAGTCAAGTGTGTGTTTTGAATTGGTGGTAGAGCTAGATGATACAAACATATGTACAGTAGCACACCGATTAGTTAATGGCTGCTCCAATAGTTTCTAAATTAACCAGAGGTCTATGCTGGAGAATGTATACAATCCCCTGTGGAGGGTGTCCAGAACCTATTCACCATATAAGAGGCATTACATAAGTATACAGGATATTAATTCAATGTTCTCTAGCTATACCCATACTTGAGGATTGAATGATATATTGGTTTTGTGTGTTAGCCCTGTTGACACGATGTTATCACTATTCTAACATACCTACAGGTACAGTATGCATGACCTGTTCATCTCTATTGACACATGTGCTAATTATAAATCAGTTTGGATGAATGTGTTTGCTAAATGCTGTATATTTCATTTGCCTTTTCCAGTGTTTTAAAACAATGGGAGGAAATTTGGGGTTATGAAGGACCACTAATGTGGATATTGACATGCTAATGTTACATTATTTATTCCATCCCCAATATGGGCTATTATAGGTAAAGGGAATCATTTACAGATTTCAGTAATGGTTGGACTGATTGAACCTTACCCATTGGCTGGCTGGCTGGCTGGAGGAGTGATTTTTAGGCCATGCTACATATCCTTCCCATCCTCGTGACAACTACTGTTATGGAAATATATATGTATATATATATATATATATACTGTATATATGCAGACAGCAAGCAGATTTGAAATCGTCATGCCGATGGGCCCTAGACAGTGGTGATTCTTAATCTTCTCAAGAGGCGGGTGCCCCTGAACGTCTGGAACAGACCCTTCAGTACACTGATGGATGAGGTGAAAACAAAGTGCAGTCTGGCTGAGAGCCGTCTGCCCATCAGGCCGGGGATGTTGATATCGCTAAACAGTCGCCGATCGCGTAGATAGACAAGCCAACATCCTTCAACGCGCTCCAATACAGCGCAGCCTGTATAACAATAATAATACAGAGTGAGCGATAAGACGAGGCCGGAGGACATGGCGTCCTTGCTCAGCGAGGCCAGGGGTGTTCTTTTGTGGCTGATAGTCTTTGTATTCATGGGCCGCAGTGGGCGGAGGCCTCGGCTGCAGCTCCACTTATTGACGTGGAGGCGGGGCGTCTGCACCCAGGATAGATGGCACCAACAGCTTTAGCGTGAAGGAGACAGAGCTCAGCTCCCCCCCCGGCCCTCTGCTCTCATTATGGGGCTGGCTGTAGTGCTGGGCTTGGGTCTGCATCTCCCGCCATGAAAACCAATTTCCTTGCCAAGTGTCAGCTCGGCATACATTACCCAATAGTCACCGGGGGGCGCCGGTCGCGTCTCGCCGACACCCGCTCACGCTCATCAGCGTTTGTGGGTCCCGGTGGGGATGCATATTTACAGCCAGCTGCTCTCGCGACACTCCTGAAATCACCCACAATGCCCTGCTTTCTTCCCGTGGCCACGTCTGGTGGAGTGATTCACTTGAGATGCAATTACTTATAACTTATAACCCTGGCTGCATTAATGTCCCGCACACGCGTCTCCAAGACCGCTGTGTGGCCCGCGCCACGGGCTTTTATTTCAGTCCAATCTCCTTTCATCTCTCTGATCCCCACATCTTAATTTAGCACCTTCTCAAGAAATAGGTCTATTAGCCGTTTCCTCTCGGGACAGGAACACCGTAGTGATGGAAGAGAATCTGGAGTGGGGAAAGGATTTAGGGTACAGGGTACTAGACATGTTCAGGGTATGAATGAGCTGAGATTATGGGGTTAGAATTAGAATTTCACAATATGCAGAATCACGTTTCTGGTGGTATCCGTGTGATAATTGAGGAGGGGATTGGATAACTTTCGGTTAAGTGTTAATAATATGCTTCTCCTGCTTTGTCAAACAACCTTAATTTCTAAGTGAATAGATAATAACAGCTTTTGTGCCCAGCTATAAATGGGTCACATTTTCCTTTGTAAGAAGGCATAGATGAGAAGGAAGGCTGTATTTGACAAGCAGGGTCAAATTCTAATTTGCAGTTTAGTTGTTTTTTTCCAGCTATAATAGCCATACCATAATAGGCCATGTAGACGTGATATAGTTACTTATTTACAATTTTACTTATTCTTAATGTATAACATATAACTTATAATTACAAATAAAATGTTGAACATGAAATCAGACTATGGTTCCGTTAAAACCTCTGTTGGTATTTATAAATGATTACTTGGAATAAATGGGATTTGTATTGGAATTCATTCATTCATTCACTTAAAATAATACTGTATGGCACTGCTAAAAACCTGGACTGAAAGACCTATTCAAAATCTGCCTTTGATTGAATAAAAATAAAATCCTTTATCTTGGTGTTAAACATGTTTCTGTTTCCTAATACATCCAATTGATTTCAAATGATAAGACAGGAGTTCAGATTCATGGTCAATTAGCCTTGTGTGAGAGCTAACAGACAGATGACTTATCTACCTGTTTGCCCTTCCTTGTGCACACGATTAGTCCAATAACTGTCAGCAATGACTGATAGCTGTATTCACAGGAACGTTGTTAGCATTTTATAGCTGTTCTGATTCATGCATAGTCATGTTGCACACTAACTTCAGCTAGGTTAATATTAAAAGGTGGAGTCAGCTATACTGGAGAAAGTGTTGGTATTTGAACTTGATCAAAACAAAAACACCTCTCCCTTAATTCCATAGGGTGTTCCCGTTTAAACTCCCCCCGCCCCCTTCCCCCATTTACAGATTTCAAGCACAGAAAGTATATGTAATCTGTGAGAATATTTTTGCAGAATTTGACAAAAAACTAAAAAGTGTTATTATGATACAATTGCTGACCCAACCTTTAAGGCCCAGGCTCTGGGTCTCTGGGTCTCTGGGTCTCTGAGTTTGGACAGCAGGAAGAGTGGTATCTAAATAGTTTGTGTCTCAGTAGGGCTTAGCGCCTGTGTGTGCGAGAAAAGCATTTTAGGAGATAGCAGGCTGTACATCTGAGCAGCACCTGCTCAAATGCACGGTGTGAGGTAGGTCAAAGCCATCAGATACCCCATCGATCATGTTTATTGCAATTCATCACAGCAGCAGTTTGTTTTGGCAGCTGATCGTACTGGGGTGAGAGACAGAAAAATAAAGCCTTTTTATTTCAGAGGTGGAGAATGCTTTTAGCATGAGTGGTGTCTTTGCATTCTTTGCACTCAGGGCCTACAGAGACAGATTCGTCACTGATGTGGGCTCTTATGGCCCCTCGAAACCACAACTACAGCAGAATGATACTGTAAGTGCTGCTCTGGAAACTTTCTAGGAGGAATAACTGAAGGATAAAAATAAAAAAAAGGAACACGCCATCAATTTTCATTACCCGGGCTGTGGGTCGTGTGGGTTTACGATTGAGGTTTGCTTGGAATAATGAAAAGTGTAATGTGAATTTTTACTGATTTTATTAATTTTTCTCCTGTGATAAGAAAAATACAGTATAAATGTTGGAAGCAAAATAATGTGATTCCCCCTAGTAGACTTACAGTAAAAGTTGTTTCTTATCTGATCTAGCTTTGTGATCGCACCCTACACCTTAGGATTGGGGTGAAATGCCCGTGCGGCTACAGTTGTTAAATACCAGTACCTAATCATACCAAATAAAACATAAGACTTAGTACAGTAAACAGTATATTAATTCAAAACTAAGGGCCCTATTTTAACGATCTAAGCGTACGGTCTAAAGCGCAAGGCACAAATTAGATTTAGGTAAAGGCACTTTTATTGTCACATACACATAACCGCTTTGCACCGCATTGCGGCAGTTGAGATAGGGCCCATAGTCTTGTGTTCTCTAGCTATACCCATACTTGAGGATTGAACGATATATTGGTTATGTCTTTTAGCCCTGTTGATGCTGCTACTATTCTAACATATGCATGACCTGTTTTTAACCTATTGACAAATGTACTAATTATAAGTCACTTTGGATGAAGGTGTTTGCTAAACACTGTACACTGTATTACATTACAGGGAATCAACATTTACAGATTTCAGTAATGGTTGGACTGATTGAACCTTACCGATGGGCTGGATAAATAAATTCTGTAGCAGTTCCCCTGCAGCCCAAAACCCAGTTGATAAAGCTGTCCATTTTGCTAAACCAATTAAGCCAATTAACTATGAGTCATATGAATGTTCTTGTTTCCAACATGCTTGCAGCTCATTTAGGCTGCGTTCAAGGGATGATTAGACGCATGCAGCATAATCATACATGGCAGGGCACCAGTTAGACTGAAGCTCTGCATATGAATCGTTAATGTAAAGCGCTAGCCCTTCAAACCCATTGAGTGCTGCCATACCTATCTCCAGAAGCAAAACAAACAGTTCTCCATCTGCTTTTTAAATATACAACACAACTCCTAGGACACGCTATAGCAGGCCTATTCTAATCAGTCTCCATAGGCCATGTCGAAGCGGATGCTAAACAGATGCTAATGTGAGGCCCATTTAAAGACCCAGGAAAACAGGGATTCAGTGTGCGCATGCAGGCGTAAGAGCAACAGCCTGTTTATCGGCCAGACTTGCATTGTGCCATGAACGTGGTTTCGCTATCCTTTCTTTCTCCTCTCGGTGTGGGCCAAACCCAGCAGTTTCATGTGACAGCTCCATGCATGGTGGCACTCTCTGAACAGAAACAGGTTTGTTTAGTCATTTTCATCCATCGTTTCCTTTTTAATCATGTCTGAAGGCTGAACAGAGAGCCTTTATTGACGGGAAGAATGCTCTCGCTATTCTATTTATGTTTTCTTTCTCTCCTTATCTTATGACCCCTGGCTCCTCATCCTCCTCATCCTCTTTTAACGTTCCCTCACTGCTGACAGAAGATGTTTTTTAGCCCTGTCTACTTTTTACAACACATTTTGGCTCATATTTGTGTTTTACTTGTACTATGGCCTGGAGCCGTTGGAGGTACTCTCTAGGGATGTTGCACAGAGAGGTCAAAACATTTCCCGTGGTAGATTGGTGAAATGGCCTGACACTCACAGTAGTCTCTGGTTGAAAAGTTCCATTTATGTGACTGATCTGTGCTGACAGGCATGTGTTTTTTAGCTCCAGGCCCCCTCGTTTGGAGATCCTGCAGTATCTACAGAGAACGGTATATACTATACTTCCAAACTCAGTCATTCTGGAGAAAGCTTGTTGATATTTGAACTGGATTAAAACAAAAAACACCTCTCCCTTCAATGTCATAGGAGGATACCTCAAAATATCAATATAATATTGACCATGCCTTTGGAAGACTATTTTGTTGTTGTGTGTGGTCTGCACCACTTTGTATGGGTTCCTATAGCCAGGGTTGTGTAGTACGGGATATTTCTTTCAGCACCCATATAGAATGTTAAGCTAGCCGAACGTGAGATATTCAATGTGACATTATGGGCCTTACTGTATCTTAACTATCTAAGTGCACGGTCTAAAGCACAAGGCGCCATTGTGCATTTAGTGCGTGTCCACATCCACATTTGCTATTTTAACGGCAAAATAAACGGTGCGCCGGGCACATGGTTTAAAAGGGTTGAACTTACTCTCTTCATTATTCATGGGTGTGTTTTCACACCTGATTCTAATGAATGAGTCGTTATCAGTCGCTTCAGAAGCCTGACAATAATAATAATAATAATAATAATAATAAACTTTATTTGTATAGCACCTTTCATACACAATGTGCAACTCAACGT
>JAODUE010028877.1:0-21885 GCA_027564755.1 Amblyopsis hoosieri
ATATATATATATAAAATGTGTATATTTTTATGATTTCAACAATTTTTGCAGTGTTGAATTCTGAACTTTTAATGCGGATTGTTATATCTCTTTAAGAGTTACAATGTCTGCAACTGACGTATTGGAACTTTTTGTGAGAGAGAAAATAGCAGTGTTAATCTTTGACACAGTGATTTTCATCTTTAAGAGAGAGTATATATCGTTATCTTCAAAGTGGCAACACCTGTCAGAGGATGGATATCAAAAATCTGTTCACACTTAATTCACACACGTTTACATAAAACAGCAGGTACACTGCTTACTTTGGTTTCCTTTCACAAGGATGTATGTAGCTATACGAGTTTATGTCATTTCTTGTGATAGTACCATAGCATGCTCATAAAGTATGGAAAGGGAACTTCAAAGCTTTTACATGTACATTTGCATTGGCACTGAGATTGTGTTTGTTTTGTTTTTATTGTGTATTCACATTTACTGAACTGCGTTGTGCCTCTCATGTCTGTGAAATTCCCTGTTAACACAGAGAGAATCATTTGCCTCTCAGCTGAGATTTTGAGGTGAAACCTCAGTAGCCAATCCTGTGTTAAGCATCAGAACTGGATAGTCTGGATGGAGTGCCTCTTTTATGCTATGGGGAATTTATTGTTTGGTGCTCTACTTTTTAAGATTAAATTCAAATTTGTTTCAAAATAATATACTTCTAACCCAAGACTGTGTCACATCTTATTTTCTGTCATAGCTTACAATACAATATGTTACGTTAATAAAAATGGCCCCCGTACCCCTTTGCATATGTACACACGAATGTAATATACACTCACAAGGGGTTTCAGCTGAAATCTGTCACATTGTATCCCTATGGGTGGGTGGTGTGGGGGGGCTGTTTATTGTTAAGAGTCATAACGCTGACATCCTCTGGTAAAAAATCATTACTACAGTCATAACATAACAGAGTAAGACATAATTTCTTCACCTCTTTGTCATTTTGTGTGAACGTATTTAGCCATTTGGTCTATTTTTATCTGAAAATTAAGCACAAAGGCCTGTAATTTAGTGTCATGGTAGCCTGTAAGCCTTTGTACTCTATTGTAAGTACAAGGATAATTCTCAGATACTGTGTTCCAGTGAGTTCTTTGATGCTGTTGTCAGGGCTGGGAAGGAGTTCTGTTCTAATTTTGGCAAATCACAGAAACACTTTTTTTCCTCTGCTTCTCAGCTAGAATGCCTGTCAGGCCCATTTGTTAGAATAATTACATGGCTGTTAACAGAATCCTGTCTTAAAATAAAATGAGCGCTGGTGGGTAGAATCCAGCAGAGATATTGTATGAAATGGCTGCTCAGACAAGGACACAGTGATCACTGAAGTGTTTATACACAGGAAAGAGCTCTATGGGTACAGGTAATATTTCAATGTCATTTCTGGCAATTGCAAAGGGTGTATTGTGCTTTTCCCCTTCCCTCCCGGGTGTTCTGAATGGGAACACCTCTTTCTATCGTTCTCTCTTGTTAGATAGAGTTGTGCCCCTTAGTTTATTTTGAGATGGTCTTATCACAGCTGTTGTATCTGTGGTGGCAGCCTGTCTAAAGCCCCTTCACTTCTCATTTTCCCTCTAGCCCCTGGTGCTGGTAAGCCTGTTCACTTACTACTCTGTGTGTTCACAGCCATTCAGATCTAATTGCCAGGAAATCATATGTTATAGTTAACATGCTTTGCTATGTTTCATCTCAAGGTGTTTTGCTTCTGCTGCTGAGATAGTTTGTAGTCTGTATGATTAGCTAGGCTAACAGTTTTTAGAAAATATAGCTAAGTTAATTGTAAACCGTATATGTAATTGTGGGTATCATAACTATAGACTATGAATTCTCTTAGCTGTCAGGATAATACGTGAGACACTGACTTCTGGAGATCTTAATATCAAAAAGTACATGTCATCCGTTAAAATATCAAAAATGCAGTGAATGACGTTAGATATTTAACTAATTATTGAAGATTCGTAGTTTGAAAGAGCAGATAATGTGACCATCGCTGACATTGACATCAATAAGAGGGGATTGGAAAATAAATAAATAACTTACCCATATTAAGAAGTCCTTAAAATAGACTGTGGGCCAGGAACAGGTGCCATGCGTTCTGCCTGTGAAAGCAGAGGCATCATGAAGGCTGTCCAGCCAAGCTCATTTCATGCACATAAACAGGCCTCAGCTTTGAACAAGCTAATAGCTAATAGAGAATATTATCTATAATCAATGTGACATACTGCTAACATGGCAATTGGTTTTATTGGTGTTGCCAGTAGACCAAGAGTATGTTGGAATTTAAATGATGGGATGTAATGTTTTGCTCTATAATCCCAAAATTCAAATTTACAGTGGATTTACACATGGACCATGGAAAATGCAATCTTACATGCATCGCTTAATAACTGCATAAAAGTGCCATATAAAATTGGTATTATGATACTGATCTAGCGAGCAACAGTCAGCAGGCTAGGTAAACAGGGCTTGTTGACTTGACACCCCCACACACATAATGACTCCCAACAGGTGGCTTTGCTGTCACAAACCAGTGAGCTTGCAGTCTGGCCATTCATGATACGCTTTTATTCCGAGTGTCAGTACAGTACAATTAGTATGTCGTAGGAATGGGCTTAGGCGTAGAGATGTTGAGATTGAGCCCATTTCCTTAGGTGGTCAAGCACCCAGACCGCTAGAGTATCCTTGCCCCTGGAGTCAACAGATGTAGCATGACATGGCACTCTTCATCTGAGAGAGCAATCATTGGACAGTGACGTCAAAGGCAAACTGGATGTTCTGTTTTCCAGGCGTGCTACAGAACCACACTAGCATCCTCAGCAACATGGAGACCTGTCAGATAGACGGCTCAGTGCAGCCAGACCCTGCCACGGGTCAGCACATTGACCTGACGGAGGACCTGACAGAGGATCTGGAGCAGCAGCTAGAGGACATCATCAACACGTACCAGGCCGACGGGCCTCCTGCCGGGCCCGAGGACGCGGGCGAGGTCACGGCCGTCAAAGAGCCAGACACCCGCAAGGAGCAGAAACTGGAGAAGAAGATGCTGAAAAACCTAGGTGTTGTGTTTGAATAACGTACCATTGATTTGTGCCTATACGTGGGTTTGGTTCTGCCCCATCAGCACAAGTGGAAGTTGTACTGAAAACGACACTTCAACACTAAAAAAAACATGTGTCTCTACGAGATACCCTGCTCCTCGGTCTTCACTTACGTTCAAAAAGAGAGAATTTCCACGAAATGTTATCTAGTAGGCAAGGTCAATGGAAATCGCGAAAAGTAGCGATTTGTATTACTTGTTTGGGGAACTTTCCATCTAGCATTTCCAAAATTGCACACATCAGGTGAACTAGTTTATTTGGATACGATACGCCATTCCTAACAGCAGTTCTGGTGCAATTCTGTATTATTTGTTAATTAACTGTTAGACTGTCAGATCTCAAATACTTTGACCCAACATCTCTAAAAATAAGTCCTCCACAGCTTGAACCTCCCTATATGCAAGCTGTGATCATGTACATGTGCGTGCATTTTATCAGCTATTTCATAACCCTCACCACTTACAGCAGGCAGAGCATTTTGTGTGTGTGTAAATGTTGCGTGTATCGTCTAAACAGGGAAGGAAGCCACACTTTTGATGCAGAGTCTGGGCAAACTAGGAAGTCCAGAAGAGAAACTGGAGACCATTATCAAAAAGCATGCTGAACTGGTGAGCGCACAACGTTTTATATGTATGGGGCAACTGTGATCCCTCCTGGGAAAGTTTATACAGCATAATCAATAGCTCACCGGACAGAGACGCTTTATGAAGACAGGACATTTTAGACGAGGGCCGATGTATTACACATGCTGGGATAAGATTGCTGCAGGATTACATTTAGTCTTTCTCTCTGTGTGTGTGTGTTCCCTGTATGCGTTCTCTCTCTGTATTTGTTGTGTTTCTGTCTGCTGTCTGGCTTTCTCTTTTTGTGTGTTTGTGTGTGTGTGTGTGTGTGTGTGTGTGTGTGTGTGTGTGTGTGTGTGTGTGTGTAGGTGGAGGAGCATCGTGGAGACCAGAGGCAGTTGAAGGTCCTACAGAAGAAGCTACTGCAGGTTATGAAGGAGAAGGACCAGCTGCAGAGCGAGCATAGCCGGGCCATCCTGGCACGCAGCAAGTTGGAGGGGCTATGTCGTGAGCTGCAGAGGCACAACAAGACCTTAAAGGTACCTCACTTATACACTTATAGGACCCTTACCTTAAAGGTACCTCACTTATACACTTATAGGACCCTCACCTTAAAGGTACCTCACTTATACACTTATAGGACCCTTACCTGAAAGGTACCTCACTTATACACTTATAGGACCCTCACCTTAAAGGTACCTCACTTATACATGTATAGGACCCTCACCTTAAAGTAACCTCACTTACGGGACCCTTACCTGAAAGGTCCCTCACTTATACACTTATAGGACCCTCACCTTAAAGGTACTTAACTTATACACTTATAGGACCCTCACCTCAATAGTACCTCACTTATACACTTATTAAGAACCCTCACCTTAAATGTACCTTAACACATATACATTTATACAGGACCCTCACCTTAAATGTACCTGACTTATACAGTCATACATGACTCTCACACCTTAAAAGTACCTTAACACGTATACACTTAAACAGGACCCCACACCTTAAAGGTACCTCAACACTAATTTCATACATCACATACACATTTTTCTTTGGACCCTGAAGCTGTTTATCTTGCCCTCAAAGGTGCTGATTGGCTCCAAACATGATTGATAATGGCAATGTCTAAGAATAATTTGAGAAGTGGGCAGGGCTTAGGGAATCTGGAACCAGGCTAAAAGGCAACTATAGACTGAGGCTAATATCTTGTATTTATTATAATGCTAATGCTAATGCTATGTCTTAAACTAGGAAGAGACCCTCCAGAGATGCAGAGAAGATGACCTTAAGAGGAAGGAGATCACCAGCCATTTTCAGGGGACGCTAAGTGAAATCCAGGCCCAGATCGAGGAACACAGCAACCGCAACACCAAGCTGTGCCAGGAGAACAGTGCCCTGGCAGAGAAACTCAAGGGGCTCATTACACAGTACGACCAGAGAGAGGCGGTATGGGCCTGTGCCAGAAATACACATTTCACGGTCAAATAGCACATGCAAATGACTCTTAGCTTTTCATTTAGTTTCCTCAGGGACTCACGAGTGGGTTTAATAAACAGCACAATTTAAGCATGCACCATAAAATGTAGAAATTACAGGAAGAAATTAGAAAGATATTTGATCACATTATACTGTATGTAGTTGAAAATATTTATTTGATACAGCTCCACATTACTGTATATAAAATGTAATTCCTGTCATTGCACTGCAGAACCTGGAAAAGGTCTTCAAACACAGAGATCTTAAAGAGAAGCTTCTGGAAACCAAACTGGCACAGGCCAACATGCTGATGAAGGAGGCAGAGGATAAACACAAGCGGGAAAGAGAGATTGTATGTTTGGTACTTTACATATTTTGACATCCCATTTGTAATCCTACCCTGGCCTGTATGTTAATGGAACATGTCAATATTCTACAGCTGCTCAAACAGACGGTAGAGTGTAAGGTGCAATTGAAGGTCATGAAAGAGCAAGAAATCGATATGAGGGCCCAGGTAAAGTAAGACACTGGACTTCTTGTTCAAAGTGATATTGAACTTAATGTTAAAGCCTTGACTCAATCTCATTTAATCTGCACACTGGTGTTTGTGATGAAAATACATCATGTGGTAAAGTGGCAATCTATTAGTTTTTTCAACCTCCAGTGTTTCAGCTGAGTTTAAAGATCAAATAGGATCCTGTTAGAAGTGTTATGCATCATAGTATGTTTATGGCAGACATACATCTCTACTGGAGCTTTAACATTGCTTTAACGTTGTGGATTAGACGATAGATAACAGACAATAGGCAACATCCTGACCTACACAAAAAACAAAAGGCTGCATGCATCTCTAGTTATGCAACAAAAAAGAACATCCAAATTATAGTGTTTTTTAACCAATGTTGTGCTTGGAGATTGTGGGACAACCTGGTTTAGGCTACAATGCATTTCCCCTGGGTCACATTGCGATATATTGGTTCTTCTTCCCTTACTTTAGTCCTGTCTTGTTAGCCATCTTTAATCCTGATTCTTTTTGCCCTCTCCGATAGATGCATTGCTTTGTGCATGGTCAGTAATGTTAACACTTCCGTGGTTTACGAGAAAGAAATGCTTCTCATAAATGTGGGTTGCCATCTGTATTGGTACTTACTAATTTGTACTTTATTAAGATATCTTAACCACAATATTATCATAGTACGGTAGTAGTGCTAATAATAAGCCTATGGGCTAAAAGTAAACCTAGTTTCAGATTAATCACATAATGTACATACACTGTCCTATTTCCATCTGTATTTATATTGAGTAAAGACAGTTAAAGTCAAAATACTTTTTTTCTTTTCACCTATTCACTGCTGATTCGTTTGTTTGTAGCTTGCTATGTACTCTGAGAAGTTTGATGAAATCCAAGGCACAGTATCAAAAAGCAATGGTGTCTATGCAAGCTTCAAACAAGACATGGATAAGGTAAACAACGAGTTCTGTTCTGATTTAGTTAATTGTATTAATTAACTTTGACTGTTTGCACATTTAAATATATAGTATTGACAAGCATGCACATGCAATGTGGGTGAGATTTACTTTAGGGAGTTTATAAATACATCTCACATTCATTTACATGATGTTACCATTCCTTATTTATTTTTAGAAATTGGTCTGAATGTGATTACTGATGTGTGGCTGTGTTTGTTCAAGATGTCCAAGAAGATGAAGAAACTGGAAAAGGAGTGCCTGTCATGGAAATCCCGCTTTGATGGCTGCAACAATGCTGTAATTGAGATGGTGGCAGATGTAAGGAACACTTATGTTCCTACACACCTTGGTTCCTGTTTTACCTTGATGAGAATACACATCTATTCAATAATAATATGGATACATGTATTCCCATGCAGAGAACTGTGAAGGAGAAGGAGTTTGAGCTGTTCACCATCAAGAACGAGAAGCTGGAGAAGCTCTGCAGGGCTTTGCAGGAGGAGAGGAAGAGTCTTTATCAGAAGGTCCAGGAGGCTGGAGGACAGCCAGATGTCAAATTGTCTGAGGAGCAGAGTCCTGAGGAGCCGGTGACCCCTGCTGAGAAACCTGAAGCTAGTCCAGCTAGCCCAGCACAGTCTGCAGCCTCCCCTGAGACCCCGGTGGCCACGCCCTCTGTTGAAAGCCCACTCACCAAGGAACTGGCCAACCTGAAAGCTGAGCAGGCTCGGCTGCAGGAGATTGCCTGTTCTTTCACAATCTCTCATATTATACCTAAAGAGATCCTCTGTGAGGAAGAAGATTTCAGCCAATCACAAGGACTCACTGACAGCAGCCAGGATGCAGAGGAGTGTAATGGCGATCACACCCAGGAGGTCTCTGTGAATGGTGGGGGACCGGAAGATGAAGCGGATGAAATCCAGGAACAGAGGGATCTTGAGATGGAAGCAGTTGATTAGGGTTATGGCTTAGTGCAACACAATGTCACTGTAATGAATTAGTAGAAATAAAGAAAACATTTTGGCCTTCACTGTCCATGCCTGATTTTTTGCATGCAAAACAACCAGCGATTTAAACAGGAGGTCTGAGGTATTGTACTGTACCTTTGTTAAAGCAAATAGCAAAGCTTTTCAAACAAATAACATTTGTCTTGAATTACACATCGATGAGAGACCACTTTACACAATATTTTCAAAGCAGTAGTCTCCTCACTGCTGATCAGGAGGCAGACCTTCATTGTGTTTCCAATTATCTTCCATTTTCTTGCTATAGTTTGTCCCAAAAGGCATCTAGTCTTTCACCATGCACCAACATGTCTGCAAGACAAATTGATTGTTTTTATTTTTACAGTATATGCACTGACATTTATGAGATTCTTGTCAATTCACATAATATATTTCAGTTCTAAAAATAAAAATAAAACATAAAATCACTTAAATTTCACATTAATGAGGACTTCAAAATGAATTTAAATATAAGTTAATAATATTTACTATTATTTATTAGTAGTAAATACAAATAATTTAACATTTTGTAGCAGATAAGAAAAAAAGACACCATATGTAATACAGAAAGAATGGCATTCAATTAAAAATTAATATATTTGAAATTGTATTAACATTCTTGGAATAATGAGAAAATATCTTGGGTACAGCGGTATTTAGTTAGTGCCGTGTACACACCAAGCCAACAGCAGCATAAACACCATATCTCTTCTTGACCAGTGATGTGCATAATGGGAGGTTATGCGGGCTGCAAAATGCATTGATACACCTTGTTCCCTTGTTACCTGTAGTTCCTGGAGAATTAGAGAATACAAGGCAATAAAGGGGAAATTACAAGATCTTATTATTATCTTATTTTATGAGACTTAAATTATGTATTAGCGTTTTTTTGGGAACAATTGGGAACAATTAACATTACTAAATATACAATATCACAAAAATAAATTCTCACCCATTTACTAACATAATGTTTATTCTTTGATTTAAACTTAGTTGGAAATTGTGTACACACATACTGCTGATAATAAACTGCAAATCTCATGTTAAATCTCATATCTCACAATAAAGATCTTGTCTCAAAATGTCTGGCGAACATGGCAGTCCTGCAACATACCGTGTGAAACCTCCACATTGTGTTAAGAAGGAGAGCGGGGAAGAGATGTTGGAGCAGTTAAATACACAGGAAAAAAGAATTACTCACACTATAGATTCAAACACACCTGGAATGCAGTCTATGATAGTCCATGTGTGGAACGCACACGGCCAAAATGAATCCAGTCGAACACAGAACTGAGTCTCCCTCATGCTCATAGAATATCTGGAAGAAGAAGCTGTCTTTGTTGGGTTTGAGGCTGCTGCAGCATTTTAAACAAAAGGTTTTAAGTATATCTACACAATATCACCAAAGATATGTGATTTAGCATGGCAATGTGTTTATTGTTTCCCTCTCAACAATCAACAGCAAATCACACCACTTAAAAGGACTGGAGGGCTCACAAAGAAGAATAAAACAAGTATACTTAAAAAAATAAACTTGAAGTATACTTCTTTTTGGTAAGGGAATAATATAGATATTGGAGTTAAAGGTACACAAAACCTTAATTGCACACAGTTTATCTAGTTACATTTTCAGGTATGTCTTCTTCACTACTTGTTTACATTTCCCTGTAGCAGCATGTTTAACAGACTGATGCATCCTAATGTGTTTCACTACATGGCTCTCACTGATGCCACTCCAATTCAGCATAATTCATAATAGGCAAATTATAATTGGAATTTGTCTACCGGTATTTACATTTTTGTGCTGTGATGTGTATTGGTTTGCCATTGGTCTGGATATATGTTGTACTGTTGTGTCTGTTGTGACCCTGGAGAGGTGAACAATGTGTTAATATACTGCTGGTGTTAATGTTATCCTGTCAAAACATTTGTCTTCGCCTTAAACATGTAGAGAACAATCAGGCATGTGCAGACGTACCAGTAACATTAACCTGACCACATACTGTACAGTATGTGGTACAGTGCGATCTCAATTAGTTATACAGTACTTGGCAGAGCACTACAGATGACATTAGGGTGCACCATATATACAGTATCATGTTGTGACACAATGGTAGCACATACAACTCAAAAGCAGCAGCTTGTGTGGTCCAATCACATTCTACTCTTTCTATATGTGCAAAATGCATCGCTTTACCAGGGATAGATTCATTCATCTACTGTATGTCAGTTGCCTTGTACTTTCAACGCATCTTTGGATTTAAGTTCAACATCATATTACAACAACAGCAATGGCATCATTTAGTCTAGATACTGTATGCATGTGTAGTCTACAGATACTAATATATGGGGGTTGAATTGAAAGTTGAATAATCCATTGTCATAAAGTTCTGTTACTGTAGTTTATAGGTTATGTTACTGTGATCCCTGGGAAAGGTTTTTATTATCATAAATCTGCAGGCTTTATATTTTCACCCAATTTTCATAAACTGTGAGAACTCTTGGCTGGCTGATCAAACTCATGTACTGATTGATCATTTGCTTGCCCTTCAACGGGCTTCATATGAAGAATGTTTCATTGCATTGATGCCCAGTAGTCTCAGGTGGTTATGCTGTCAACAGTGTTATACTGCTTATGTTAGACGGGAGCTTGAGAATCGAGCTATGTGCTGAGCAGGTTCAGCCATCGCAAGTGTGTCGAATAGTGTCTGGAAGTATTTCATAGCACATGTGTTGACTTTGGCCAATAACAGGAGTGTTGGGTTTAGCTATAGAGAAGCATTCGGTTACAATCAGGTATGCTGTCAATCGCAGAGATAAATTGACTTATGCATACTTTCATGAGATTTATTTTATTCTTCATGTCATGCCTTAAACTGCCCAATGTTGTACTGCCCAACACTCATCTGCTAGCCTACTAAAAGCAAGTTAAAACAAATGTGTGGTGTAATCTTGGAGAATAGGTTTTAAGATTCCAGATGATGAACATCCAAAGTGGATTTACAATAATTTTACTATTTCTCTTTAATATTCTCTGACTACAAAGCCAAGCACAACATCTGGACATCATGTATGAAATAAAAAAGGCAAAAATTACATGTGTAATGTACAGAGGTTCAGTACATTTCTTCAGTGAGTAATTATTTTTCTCCAGCCGATGCGCCATCTAGTGTTGTTGTTTAATTATTTGGTCAATTATTTGGTAAAAATAATGGCCTATTCCAAAGGTGTAAATTACATTTTAAAGTAAATGTGTTGGCTACTGCAAGTAGTCTAAATACTGATATTATAGCTGTTACTGCAAAACTGACTGTACTTATTTAGCTATTGTTACTCCAGGTCATGGACAAATCAACATGTATAACAATAACATCCAGAAAACAATACCATGGGTTGTTCTTGTTTTTGTAAAGGCATATATATGCAAGTAATTGCTGGTGCAAGTTATGGATTTTGTTCTGTTGTATGTTCACACAGAAAACATTAGTAGCATTATACTGTAATGTCCCACATACACACTGTAGACTGAATGGAAGACCTGCAACCATAAGTTGTGGTGAAACTCACTGGTATGCATGAGAAATGGAAATCACCCAAGCATAAATAGCCTTGCCAGGAGTGTGGAATGTGCTCATGGCATGGGTACACAACACCCTATGCTTAGAGCATCATCACAGCAAGAACGAATGGAGAGATGATTTAAAAATGCCCTGCTAAAAAAATCATTTCAGAGGCAATTAAGCTCACTGACACAAAACATTATTGTTATGAACATATTACATTTCATAGTGTTAATTAAGTTGATGCTAATTTAACTTAACGCCAGGTAATATCCAGATTGGCCCCAGTCAAATAAATGGCAGTTTGACATTGTATCAAAAATTAAAAGTTAATTTGTGTCATGTGCACTGAGCAGTGAGCAACATGCTGTACAATCAACGAT
Source organism: Amblyopsis hoosieri (assembly GCA_027564755.1). Taxonomy (NCBI): domain Eukaryota; kingdom Metazoa; phylum Chordata; class Actinopteri; order Percopsiformes; family Amblyopsidae; genus Amblyopsis; species Amblyopsis hoosieri. The sequence continues at coordinate 11,594 of JAODUE010028877.1, forward strand.
CCATTAACCCAATAATAAATTAGGCTGGGAGGGGGGGGGGGGTATATGAGAGAAATGTTTATGTACAAGAGCTTTTGGCACAGAAAGTTGAGTAGGGGACTAATACGGAGTCGGCTGAGTGGAACGACAACAGGTTGGATTTGTTTGAAATGAGTCAACCTGATGAGGTGAGTGGACCTGTTATCTCTAATAAAATACATACATTACCAGTACTTCATTTTCATTCAGAGTAACAAATGTAAAGGGTATACAGGCTCATTGCACATTTTTGTTCCTGCTTAATAATGAGGAGTATGGTTGACAATAGTAATGGTACTCAACATGTAAATGTGAATTGATCAAATTTCATTTGGTTCAATGCAAAACTATGAAAGTTTGATGCTACTGCACTGTACCCTATTGTGTTAGTCAGCAGGTCATGTAACACACACATCTCAGTTACCACAGGGGTCGCACATAGAAAATACTGTACAATCAATAGTGCATGTATAAAACATTCCCTTGCATAAATGTTTTATCCACTAATTCTCCCATTGAAAACAAACAAAATAACTTTGTCAGTTCAGAAATTCAGGTCTAAATAAAGTGAGTCTTAAAAGACACAGAACATATATACAAAATAGGTTCACAGATTTACTCATTTAATTTTATCAATAGAACCTGGAATTCCATGCCGTGACGCATTTCTACTTTGAGGATGACATCACAGGCAATACAGCTAAGTGTCTTCGTATCTGTAGCGGGTTCTCAACTGGTGAAGTAATTGAAACCATTGCTGAGAAATTAATTCCCAACATGAACACTCTGGAAAGTTGATATTCATTGTATGAGGTCTACAATATTGAGGGTGAGTGTCCAACCCTTCTGCGATTCATTGTAGCAGCCTGTTAGATGGCGTAGTGTCTCACAAGATACATGGCCATCATGGCCATAAAAGACAATAAAAGAGATTATGCCTTACAGTTCACTATTGAGTTCTTTGCTTTAATTATGTTTAACGTGGATTCCATTAACATACTGTGTTGTGCACAACAATACAGTTACAATAAAATAAGCCAATAAACTCAGTTAATAGTGATCATAATCTCTTGTGTTGTCTTTTGTAATTGAATGCATTGCATAATTATCAGGTGTACTAACCTTTAATAACTAACTTGTATTGCTGTGTCATCTGATGAACCAGATCGTAGACTGGATGCGGGTGAGAGGCCTTTGCTTGTCCAATTACAATGGAACAAGGACAACAGCGACAGACGGTTTGTCCTCAAGGCTGGAACAGAGATTTTGCAAGTGCCTATGTGATTGTAAGAGCCTGATTAGAGTCAAACAAGGTGTTATTGGCACATTGCAAAAGTAATGGCGATTCTTTTGACTGCACACACAGAACTAAAGGTTTACATCTGTGTTAATTTGTAATTCTGCTGCTTAATATTTATATTTGAACAAAAGAAGCAGCAAATGAAAGAAGAAAAGGGAGGCTTGATGCAAAGCTTCAAGAGGACACTGTCAAGGAAGGGCAAGAGAAGCAGAGCTGGGACTGCAGAGGAGGCCAGACAGGGAGAAGATCATGGGTAACATCTTTCTCATTGTTGATCAGATGAAGCAGAATGTCTGCAGTTCATGGCCTGAAGACATACCAAACGAATCCTAGCGTCCTGGCCTTTGAACTAAACATAGGTCAGTTGAAAACCCACTGAACAACAGGACCCAATGACAAAACAGATGCCCCCAAAGTATACAGCAAACAGAAAACAGGAGAGAAGGCCGTCTGACCATTTCCAGATCGTGCTATTCAATGTACCACTATATGTTGAACCATAAAACATGGAGTCTGACAGTTGGCCTCATAATCAAGAGATGCCGTACTTTCTTTCTTTGACAAAACACTGTCTTTGTTCAATGTAGGCAGGAACCCTCTGATTTAAATCTTGATATACCAGTGCTCCCAGTAAGATTAGATACTGTGAGCAGTGAGTATATAGGTGTTCTATTCTAAAAATACTTGAGCTCTCTGCCTGCCTTTTCATAATCATCTTCTACCCCCTACTGGTGTCTTTTAGGTTTGATTTCAGCTGAGGAATCTTTCTTGTCTTTCTTGTCATAAATTACCCCATCAGCTCCCCTGCATATGCCCTCTATGTAGCAGGGCGTTTTGCCCTCTAATACCATCACAGCAAAGGCTCCTCAGGACAGACACACTCTAACGCCAACAAAATGGTGTCCATGACAGCAAAGGTTATCCAGGCAAGTCCACCGAAACTAACCATTCATTAATAACTGGAATAGCCACCAAACTTTAAAATATCTACATGGTCTTGTCTGCCACTATACAGTATGTCACTTTAAGCACACACACACACACACACACACACACACACACACACACACACACACACACACACACACACACACACACACACACGCACACACAACATGCAGGCACAGAGAGATCGGGTATGAAAACAAAGCAGAACAGAGGATCTGGGATTACAACACAGTCATTCTCTGCTTAAGATGTTTTACTCCATTATATCTTTACATAAAATGCTGCTATATTAACAAATACTTAACTACTAATTAACTACACTTAGGCACTCAAATTTAAATAAACAAATGCTTTTTGGTTGACTGAAATCGTTTTGTACCAGTGTCTCATAGTTATGCATACTGATGCTGCTGTTTAACAATGCTGTTCACACCTTAAGGAGCAGCAGGCCATTGCTAGCGCTCTTGTCTTCTGGATGGCTAACTGCTCTGAGCCATTGAACTTCATGAAGCAGGACAAAGGTCTCTACCTGCTCACACAGCAGGCCCAGGTGGCCCTCTCCCAACTGGTGCTCAAGGCTTACAGGTATAGGAGAAGCATCTGTTATGGTAGACATTGTACTAGGTTACCTGGAACAACGCTGGCACACTAACTAGCTACAGTACGTGTCCGTGTGTTCCTCCAGGGGCATTATCCACTGTATTCACAATGACCTGAGAATGCAGAGCAACATGGTGTCCTGCCCACTGGCATAGGTCAACCTGCCCTGACCCATGTTGACCCAGCTGCAGGGATCAATAATAGGGAAATATTACAGGGGTTCCAAATTGCTTTTAGGGAGTAGGGGAGGGAATTTAAATGGTTATATATCTACAGCAGGGCTAATCAAGCCTGGTTCTGCAGGGTCAATGTCCTGCATGTTATAGATGTCTCCCTGCTCCAACACACCTGATTCATATGATTGGCCGTTATCAGGCTTCTAACGACCATTCATATGAATTTCATTTTCTGAGAGCTTTTATATAACAATAAAGTGGGAAATGTGAAGTGGTGGCTTTTCTGCAATATATTACATGTAAATATATGAATACATCCCACATATTGATGTGCTCAGGGCCAACAATGTTGTCTATAGTGGTGTGCTAATCCGCATGTCTGACTGTTTCTAGGCAACAATGCTCTTGACCATGACAAAGTACTCTACGCAAGATGTGAAGGACATTCAGAGCCGCTGTTTTAAGATGAACTCCCTACAATTGCAGACACTGCTGACCAGCTATCTCTGTGCAGCCAGAAAACCCCAAATACCTACTGTGAGTGCCCATGTGGTCTCCGTGAAGCTATTACTTTAGCCCCATACTGTAAATAACCTAGAAGAAGGCTTTATTGGAGTCTGTAACAAAATGTACTGCATCTTCTCTGACCAACTCTCTCAACCCTGTCAAGTCTTCTTTGATACAAAATCAGACATTTCAACAAATGTGGACTCTTGTACTGTATACTACACACAAACTGTATATTATACTGTATGGACATTTTGTCCATACAGTATAATACCTGATGTGAAATTACTTCACTGTATGATTTTGAATTGATAATTTATCACTTGCTTAGTAGGAATCACCAAAATGACCTCAAATGGAAAGTGCGTCTTTACACCCCTCCAGGGTTTGATTGACACTGTTGTATCAGCGGCGCAGGGCTCAGCAGATAACCTAGCTCGAAGTGAAGGGCAGGACATCCACCTGGAAAAAAGCCTTGATCTCCATTTGCCCTTCCTGCTGCCTGGGACATGATACACCTGTGACACTGTGAGGGGAATTCCACCAGGATTCAGGGAATTCTTGGAGCCAATATGCTGCGAAGTTACAGTGTGTTATTTTCATTACTCGACTGCATTTGCAAAAGCTCACAGTAGAGATTTCAGCACTTATTGCGACATGTCCCAGGTGGAGTTACTATTTGTGTTTTTCCAGGTCTCTGCGTTTTAATATCCCAACCCAATTGCATAGGCAACTGGGCCGTGTTCTTCAGTGAAATTACTTCCTCTGCCCACACCACACCTGGTGAACAATCCCACTTAGCTATTTGTTGCACTGGATTACAATGACATTTGTTCTATCAAAACCATTTCCACAATACTTGGTTTTTATTATTGTCTTTCAGGACACATGCAGAGAGCCAGATTAACTATCATGCTAAGAAAGCCCTTAAACTGGAGTTGGTGTCAGCATCGTGGCTGCCAGGGTTAAGTGGAATATTTGTTTGAATGTATCCGAATGCCGTAGCCAAAACTACAACCACACTGTCTGCTTAGTGTCCCAGCTAATTAATATCTTCTACTATGTCGCCACAGGGAACAGGGCAAGACAACCTTGGGATTTATGTCAGATCTATTGTCAAGGGAGGACCGGCAGAGATGGTGAGAACCATGTCACTGTTTCATTCAAATGACCTTCAGAAGTTAGAAAAGCTCTTCTGACTCTTCTTGTGTCCTTGTCTGTATATATACTGTACTGTATGTAGGACGGCAGGTTGAATACTGGAGACCAGTTGATAAGTGTGGATGGTCAAAGCCTGGTGGGCCTACGTCAAGAAAGTTCTTAACATGTGATGGGGCTGAGACTGGTACTATAGTCAAGCTATATTAAACCATATTATTGAGCAACCTTCCTACTAGTCAATACTTTAATTGTTCCCGTTAAGTGGCATTGGATAATGTCGGAAAGGGAAAATAGTAATTGTAATAAAAAGAGGAAGTGCATTTAATTATATGTTGACAAAGCTACATAATTATAAATGTAACAAATAATTGTTATTAATTTCATTCAGGGCAGCTGGTATCATAAAGAAGACAGGGCCTGTTGTGACCCTACATGTAGTGGCCTCTTCCCTACTTTAAACCACTTCTTTTTGTTGGGTGACTGGGGGGTTTGTGACTCCTGTCTAAAAGCATTGAATGTCCAGGCTTGATGTTGTATAAAGAATTATGTTTAATGATTGTAAACTAATACAGAAATAATGTATGAAATAAATGACTGGCACACAAATGGAGCTGCTTAGAAACAAGTTAAAAAAACGTTCTGCTGCCAGTCACAATGCCTTGTGGGCGCCATGGCCATCTCCTGTTCTATTCTATCCTAATTTGTTCCTGTAGAGGCCACGCCCACTTCTCCAGCACCACCATCCGCACACACTCACACAAAGAAAGAATCAGTATTACACAAATATGAATAACTAAATAATGCTCCTACACTACATGTTTGCTATCATGGTCTGGAGGCATCCTTGGTGACCGACAGGTAAGACCAGGTCCTTTACTAAGGCTACAGGCTGAGGCTGTGTATACATGCACGTTTGATGTGATGAACTGACAGGGATGTCAACCAATCAGTCAACAGAGGTGGTAATACTGTATTTAACATAGGTATGTCACATGGTTACTAAATATAAAAGACATATATAGTAGTACTACTTTGTTTATATTTTAAGGAGAGGATGGCTATACCAAGCTAAATTGACCAACTATATTGTACCGTGGTGTGCATCAGTCCTTCAGATGACCTTGGATCCAGCAGGAAAGAGGGGGAACAGCTCATGCAGAGGAACAGACAGCTTTACAGGTCCTGCCCAAATATGACCGGTGGGTCTTATTGCCCAGGGGCTCATGAATGCCTTATGGTGAAATACTGTATGTCGGGCACTAGAGGGCACTGTACATGTACCATGCATAGAACTATATAGGTTCAGTGTAGGAACATTCCCAGCATATTTCTGTTAATCCCCCTGACTGGTTTATAGCCTTGGCCCTTGAGGAGGATCCTTCTGACCCGGCTATCACAGGAAGATGCATGGCTGTCATCTCCAGCATAAACCTTTCCACTGATGTGAGAGAGTCACCTGGTTTATTCAAATCTAATATTATTCTAAAGTTGCACTCATTGTGTGTCGCTTTTGGTCTAAGTAAGTACAATCCTGAACCTTTGAAAGCCATGGCGTAAAACCCTGGTTTATTTACAGTTTTTCTATTCAGACCTATCAAAGGCAATACCTGACACTACTTAGCCTGAGAAACCACGTCAACATTGAATCTGAATCCAACGCATCGCAGCATCTATCAAAAGTGTTCTTAAGTCCTGTAGATGAGCAGAGTCTAAACAATAAGACTTTTATGGTGTGTATAAGGAGGAAAACTATATAAACCCAGATATGTTTTATTTAAACCACTTGCTCTATTAATAATAATAATAATAATGAACTCTTGTTTTGACAGGCCCTTACACAAGAGAACTTGTGCATGGACAGGGGAGGCCCTCTGCTGGACAAAACACTTCATGGACAGAAGCATGGCCAGAACACACATCCTCCTTGAATAGCCACCACTTTGTTGCCTTGCGCACCTGCACATCAACACACAACCTCCTTTCTGACTACAAGTCTTCCTATAAAGCACAGCAGAACGGAAGCAAAGGTGGAACTAGCATATGGAGAATACAACATGCACACAATACCACACCACTTCCCTCTATGCAGCCCATACGTATAGATATCACAATAACAAGACCAGTCTACATCCAGACATTTTCTTCAGAGTTCCTCTTTGGTGGCAGTGAGGCACAGACAAAGCTTGAAAGAAAACGGGCAAACACCTTCAATGCACAAAACAAGTTCTCACCTCCAAGTCAGCCATTTTTGTTCATCTGCCACTACTGCCAGTAAGACAGCCCAGGCCTCTGTGTCATCACAGCAGGACAGCAGCACCAAAACAAACCAAAAGACAGCCACAAATGTGCTAGAACGGGAGGTGCAGGGGCTTCAGGCTAAAGCCAAGCGCACCCGGGAGAATGACAGACTGTGGACATAATGGTGACCTTACAGCAGCATAAGAGAGCACAGGTGAGCCCCAGTATAGTGACAATGACTTAAAGGTATAGTAAGAGATTGTAAGCTAATACACATCTTTCACCAAATTCATACAATATCTCCTTGCAGTCCACTCTGTTCTCTTTGTGCTGAAAAACAAATCTGGTACTTCTACACAGCCCTGGTTCTGTAAATAGGGCTGAGGGTGCACTGTATTGCATTGAAGGGAGAGATGCTTTTGTTTAGATTTGAGCTCGAATTGAGCTAGAAAGTTCCCAAGAATTACTTACTGTACCTGTAATTATGCATCAGAACTGATATAAAATGTATTATGATTCACAACATGGTTTATAGAAGTTGTCATTTAATTTTCCTTTCCAGCAACAAGACAAGGGCCACTTCAAGGAAATAACAAGTGACAGAAGAAATAATAGTTGCTCCAGGTAAAATAATCTAAACAGCACGTCAATGAAGAGTCAATAACATTTCAGAATAACTATTATTGTAGCTTGAGCTGTTCTGCTGTTTGACTACTTGTGATTCTGACAGACCAAACATCAAGTGGATTTGATCATATGTCAAACAAGTATAAATTTTTGGTTGCTTCAGCTTGAGGCTGCAATTAATACAATAAAAATATTTTTTATGATCCCATAAAATCAAATAAATTAACTTTGACCATGGAAGGTTATGTAACTTTACAAATGGCTTAAATAACCATAGACTGTCTAAGATGTTAAACATACTGTACATTAAGTGCATCTTAATTTTGGAGTGTTTCAAATAAATCCCTGAGTCAAATGAAAGTACTATTACAGAAAACAAATACAGTATTGTAGAAATATACAGTATTTGTAGTACCAAATGTAATATTATTTTCAGAGGTTTCTCAAATGTCTATTCTGTACAGAGAACGTATTGATGCAGTTCTATACAAAAGTACCTAGATACAGTACCTTAAAGCTCAATTCTCAGTATTTTTGCAGAAACCAAGAGCAAAATTATAAGCATGGACCATCACCTAAAAACCTAACTTTTAAGGAGCGACAGTCTCCATTAAAGCTTTGTAAACAGCATCCTATAATAATTTTCCTAGTAGATAGATTATCAAATTACATGCTAGTATAAAGCAATATAGGATGTAGTGTATCCATGAATTTCCCCCCACAAAACTATATCTTAAAATGTTCTATTATATTAAGCTAATTAACATATATTGTTTTGTCATAAATGTTCAAAATAGATTATTTGATGCGTTGATAAAACTGCACCACTGCTTTCTCTTGTTCTTTAGTCTCAATTGACCCATGACGGATTCTCCGGATCTCATTGATGGCGCCTATCCCTGAGATCTTCCTCATCTTCACAAGATAGCAGGCCAGCACTGTGCCGGTTCTCCCGTGGCCATGCATACAGTGAACAGCTACGCCCTAAAGAGGAAACATTGAACAGAAATGCAATAATCCCCATTGACAAGTCTTCCATTACACCAAACACACACACACACACAATAGGTAAGCATAGCTATAGATTAATTATTAAAGCACACTTGATTGTGCTTGATGGTTTAGTGTAATCAGTCAACAACCAATAATGTAAAACAGTCAATTTAATAACGTTGAGTTGACAGCTATATGCCTGGTTTCGACCACTACAGTATTCAGGAGCATATAAAAAACAGCCTAACATCCATACCTCGCCCTTTGCGTTGGCATCCTCCACAATGGAAAGAAATCTATCTATTTGACTTGGAGATGGAGGGGTGAAGTCAGCAATCTTGATGTGGTGCAGTTCTAACTCTGGGCATGTGTCATAGTAAGGTGGTTTTCTCTCACACAGACACACCAGATGATTAATTCCACTGTCTAGCAAATACTGGTAGTGAGCTGTCATTCTGGGAAATGCCATTCCAGCCAACTTGCCGGGTTCAACCCAGGAGAAATTATGTGGTTCAGCAGAGGCCATTTTGCACTTGATCAAGAGTTGAAGTGATAGAAAACAATATTAGAACTGATAAGGGCAAGCTTTCTCAGTTATGTAGGTACATCGATTATACAACATGGCAAGTATACTTTGTTTTACACTGATCTAACTGAATTGTGAAAATTAAAGTAAACATATTACTTTTATGTCACTGCCCAGTCCAGTTAAAATACTGATAGCTGGCAACCTATGCCAGCTATGTAATGTGACATCACATGTTCATAATGTAGGCCTACAATACTTTCTAATGTTAAATACAAATGTACAAAACATAACGCCCTGAAGTAGACGGTGGCAGCCTCTTTCTTGCCTGTTTATGTTAACATAGCAGAAAGGTAAAAAGACAGACCAGAATCTAACACTATTAAAAAAACTGTACACTTAGTTTAATTCCCTGCTATTAAATAACAATGAATGATATACGTTACAGATTGCTATCACGAAGACATACATTACAGTACAGAAACACTAACGTTAGCTAATTATATGCTATACATTGCCTTTTGGTGACGTACATTATTCTCATGTTTTCTTTGACACACAGCCAGGTTAAACTTACATTTTACTCCAAACGGCGTGGATTGTAAAAAACGAACCGGTGTAATAAAAGCATAAAGCAAATGTGCGATTTTGGTGTAATTTAGCTGCTACGGCAGCTAGCTGGTTTTCATTCTGTAAGGGGCAAGGGTAGTCGAGACAGGGTTGACTAATGCGGGGTGTTTCCTTTATTTATACAGTCTATGGGTGTTTCACCTTTACCAAACAAAAGTTGCAAAACAAAAAATAGAAATGATGATCACATTGTGAAACGCGCTTTAGCTAAAACAAACCATCTGGCTAGTCAGGTAATGAAGGAGTGGGTTAGCCCATGGGTGTATTATGAAAGTAGCTAGCACTAGCTCCAAAAGTCGCTAAAAGTCGCCCGATGACGTCATGCGTGCATTTGCATATTGATTGCGTCATCGCGTATTAATTCGAATCCTCCTGCCGGCCACCCTCCACACACACACACACACACACAAAAGACCAAGCTACTGACTGACTGTCTGAACAATCCACAAGAGGAGAGGGAGAGAATCCGGCGCTGCTGGACTGTGATTACTCTATGACAGGGGTAGGGAACCCTGGTCCTGGAGAGCCGCAGCCCTGCATGTTTTAGATGTCTCCCTGCTCCAACACA
>JAODUE010028898.1:0-21884 GCA_027564755.1 Amblyopsis hoosieri
GCCACTCGACTACTACCAACTGCTTACTGAGTATTCGGACATACTACTAATTGTGACGTACTGCTTTTTGCCTACTACTGTATATAGTAGACAAGTACGGGTATTCGGATGCAGCCAAAGACACCACTAGGGAGTGGGGGTAGATCAAAATGTGGGGTTAAAGGTTAATTAACCATTACAAATGTGTAGGACATTATTTAATTAAAGGCAGGTCAGTCATTCTTGTTAACTTCGAGCTCAAATCAAAACAGTATCGCTCTGCTGTCCTCTGTGGCGGCAGCTCACGTCGAAATGCATTGTGAAGCAAAGCGTAGTGCTAGCCTGGTGTAACCAGACCATATTCACTTTGTGAATAGGTCTGGCCACGCTCCATTGGGAAGTGTTCGCAGTCGCATCCTCCTACTGGGCATAGACCTCTGGTTTATTGTGAAACTATTGGACAGCGCTGAACCAATCGCCATTGTTACAGTGGTTTTGATCTACCGCCATTTCCAAACACTCTTGACTTCAACGTCATCTCACTAGCCCACGCTGATTGGGCCGCCAGCAGAGTGGCTGTGCGATATAAATTGAGCTGAGAGCATAGTCGGGCGGAGCCAGGCTAGAGTGCTACGGCTTTGTTGATACAAGCGGTGTTCGCCACTTTGTTTATGTTACTATTTACAGAGCCTGGGCTGTGCAGAAGTATCATCTTATTTTTTCAACGTGCACAGAGAAGGGGAAGCTAGCGAAATGCAAGGAGATACTGTATTTAATTTTATATTAAGATTACAATAGCTGACTAAACCTTTAACTGTGCTGTTAATCTTCATTCAGATTTTTGTATATCAGAATAAATGGACCAAATCACTTTACATTTTTTTGCCTCACATTCACCCATACACCAATTGGGGGGGTAGGGGGTTAGGCATCTTACTCAAGGATGTTTAGAGGTACACCAACACCGGGGTTCAATACCATGACCTTCCAGCTGGGAACCCAACACCCAGACCACTAGACCATCCTGTGGGAAATTGGCTAAAATGGGTTTATTGAAACGCATTATTGAATTTACTGATGTTAGCTTTTAATTGTCTGAATTGCTGTATTTTATATACTTTATAAACCTCAGGGCATACTTATGAATTGAGTTGGTTTGATGGACTTGGAGGGGGGGGGGGGGGGGTGCACTATATGCTTCAGTGATGCTTGGATGTCCAATGCACTCAGCGCTCCAGTTGACTTAATAAAAAAATATATTTGTTAACAAACTTTTTCCTGCAGAGGGCAGAGTTACACCATAGAATTCCTCAGCACTGCTCATGTGAACTGCATTACTCACTACCCAAAGGAATGACATGCATTTGATCTTAAAACTTGAATTTAATTTAATTTGAAAAGTGTTAAGCATGCCTCTGTGTATCTCTAAATCTAAATTCTTAATCTAAGTGTAACTTAGTTTTTAAATATCTCTTTTCATATTTATTTTCAGTTTAAAACCTTTGGGAGCCAACTATTTAAGAAATGTGTCTTTGATGTTGAGAGAGAGGGAAATTAAAATAGATCAGGGACATTCACAATAAATGGACCTATTTAATTATATATAATGTTCTTGATCATAGCTCATGGTAGATCATGGTAGGTCATGGTAAATATGAATAATTAAATGCAATTCACATTTATAAAACTAAAATATGTCTACCGGGACCCAGCCCACTGTGCATACAGTTACAGTATACTGTGTGATACAGGTATCTAAGTAGTTCCTAAGTAGTTAAGACCTTGTGAAGAAACATGGGGGAAAAGTAATTGTGAAAATATATTTGAATGTCAGCATTTATAGACATGTAATTGGTACCTACAAGAACTGAGATAGGCCTTGAAGAGAGAGTGTGTTTACAGAAATATGTACAGTAGGGACAGAGTGAGGAATCGCCTGCTTAGAGTGCCTGCTCATATTTGTGAGATAGTGTCACATTCTAGCAGGTCATTGCTGCATCAAAGAGGAGGTGAGGAGATTACGGTGTATGCTGTAAGTGTACATGTCTTATGGGAAAGCCTTCCAGGTGTTTAGGGAGGTTCCTTAAATAAATATATAAGTTATTTTCTATTTCCTTCACCATTTTAATGTGAATTTAGATGAGAGACTCTTATATATATAATATTATATAACATACTGTACATTATTATACATGTAGTTATTACTTTACATATAATTATAAATGATAATAATAATTATAATTATAAATTATAGTTATTATACAGTATACATGCTTACATCAGACCTATTCATTAGTAATGCATTGCACACCAGCAGCCAGTCAACCAGCATGATTACATAGGATGCATGAAAGTGCAAGGTGTACTCGTCATCTTAAATAGTGACTCAACCTCAAGGTTGCTGCCATATGATTAGCTGATAAGATATTTGCACAATTAAAAAGCAGCTATAAAGGTGTACAGTACCCACACTGTAGTATATACATGTAGTGTGTCAAAGTGATTGTAGTATACATGTATTATGTTTACAGTAATTAATAAGCAACTTTTCTCCGGACCAGAACTCCCATGATGTTATCTTAACACAGACACACACACACACACACACACACACACACACACACACACACACACACACACACACATTATACTCGACACAGTATTCTGTGGCGGTGTCTTCATCATCAAGTTAAAACAGCATCAGTGCTGTATGCATGAAGTTAAAATATGAAGTTAAAACAGCCCAGTGCTGTATGCATGAAGTTAAAATATGAAGTTAAAACAGCCCAATAGTCTTCAGCCTGGTTTCACGCATGGCCTGCAAAAGTAAATAGGCATAGCTCACTATACAGCTAGTGTGCTTTATATGCTATTGTGTGTGATGTGGACCAGTAATTACAAAGCGTAATGAGGAAATGCACACACACACACACACTCACTCACGCACACACGCACACACACACGCACACACACACACACACACACACACACACACACACACAGAGATGAGCAGGGATGAAGCTAAACAATGCTGAAGGTTGGGTCACAATGAGGACGCAGCAACTGTAAATGTGATGATGTCAGCACAGATCCTCCCTTATTCTCCCCCGTGAAGAGGCGTGTCCCATTATCGACGTCACGTGCGCATGACTCACACGTTGAGTAAAGCAATAGATATCACGCAGGATAAAAACGCCGACGTTGATGTATAGGCTATATATTAGCCATTTATTAGCAAACTCGCGGTTTGAGAACGGCTATGTCCTACGGTAATAGAGAGGGTCAAGGTCTCTCAAGAGATGAATCATCTTCAGGGTTGAAATATTTGTAGCTTGAGCATTTCTAACTAACTGGAGACAGTTTTTAAACCTCTTGGGATAGCTGGATCTATCTGTGGCCCCTCCCCTTCCTACTCTATGGGTGTCCCCTGAGAAACTGAACTGGGGTCAACAACCTTTGGTGGTTTGTCCCTAATGGGAACCCATAAATATAGCGAGTCAACCGGTGGAGAGAATTGGTTTCCAGACGTATGGAAGAGGCCAGGGAGATTTACGGCCCTGGCCTGGCTCCACCGCAGTGCCGTATATCAGTCTGTCTGATTTGTTTTTCTCCTCGTCCTTTTTTCCCATTCCTCCCTGTACTTGTCACTTGTTTGGTGTCACACCCAATCAGAACAAAGTGTTCCTTCTCACTTCGCTTTGTCAGCATTAGTGTTAAGATTTGATTTGAATTATTCCCCCCTTTTATGTTTGCCTGGGTTGGTTGCTCACCTCATTCTGTCCACGTTCTTTAAAAGGATTCTCTGGTTCTCCTTCTCGTCTCACCTTTTGTTCAGTGGAAATTGGCTAAGCCGTATACCGCAGACATTACTGGAATTTGAAGTCTAATTTTATGTGTGAGCAGCTGTGGGAGATAAGGGAAGATAGCTAGTCCAATAAGACAGCAGCTCCCACCTACTGTACACAGCATGTCCACTACATCATGGAAATGTTGACTATATCGTTCCTTCTTGTCCCCTGTATTTGGTTGATATGTATTTGACATTCTGTGTCTCTGTGTTTATCTGACCTGGCCGTTCTCATCATCTACTATAGCCTCTCTGATCTACTAACATGAATACGGTAGCCGCCGGTGGTGAGAAGCTTGCAGGGGATTTTCACATTGTATGGAATTTACTTTGAGTGTGCGTGTGCGTGTGCGTGTGTGTGTGTGTGCGTGCGTGTGTATGTGCGTGTGTGTGTCTTGTACCCCTTCTGTGGGAATGCAGGTGCTTTAACCTCCAGGACCCACGCAGGCAGGCAGGCAGGCAGGCACACTCGGCCTTATAATAGTGTTCATTTTCTCTCAGTCATTCCTCACCAACCGCCTGGCCGCTCCTCTCCTGTCCAGCATTCCACACACTCCCCTGGAACCAAGGGAGAGGCTCGCGGCAAGGCAGGGAACGAGCTGAGGAATGCTTGTGTTATCAGGGAGAGAGGGGGAGGAGGGGGTGCGCGGGGGAGGGAGGGAGAGAGGATGGATCGAGAGAGCGGGGGAGGGTCAAGCCTTGGGGCCCCCTCAGTGCTGTTAGCAGGGCCTTGTTGTCCAGGAGCTGTCCGTCATTACGCAGCGTCCAGCCGATTGGTTTAGATTAGCGAGGGGCGGGGGCGCTTGTTGGCCAATCGGGATGCACAGGAATCTAATTTTAGAGCTGCAGCTTTTTAAATCAATATCTCAGCCCCTATCGGTGGCAGTGTCATGTGGATTATCTCACGGCCTTCGAAGATGTCACACCGTGTTTTGTGTGCTTTCAGTCCGCTGTATGCACTGCTGAGGTTCATGAACACACGCACACGCACACACTGGGATGCACTGGGTAACTGTAAAGTAAAGGTGCTTTTATTGTCACATGTAGTGATATTTGTTCTCTGCATTTAACCCATCCATCAAGGGAGCAGAGGGGGTGTTTACAGTATGATTGCTGGATTGCAACTGTGTGCATTGGGTTTCAGTTGAGTGTGTGTAGCCTCCATGGCTTTAAGTGAGAGTAAGGGTTTTAGAATGTACAACTAAATAGAGCTGTGAGGTCAGTTTTGATTGGTTGTCTGAAGCTACAAGGCTTACTCAATGTTTGGTGAGCTGTTCAGTACAGTAAGACAAACTATGTTTCCCAAACTTACACATCAATGATAGTAAAACTAGCATAATGTAACTTGCTTTGACACAGCTTTGCACAAAGGTGCATGTGGCTGAACTATAGAGGTATTTGTATTGCTGGTTTCAACCTCCAAGGAAAACAGAGTGCAATGTTGAAACAGTTATGTTAACATACACACTAGTATTCCTTTATTATTCCGACTATGGCAATATTCCAAATTTGATAAATGTATAAGTGTAAATGGTATATTCCGTTTGGATATTCCAAATTAGACCTTTTTCAGAATTTCACATTTTCTGATTGACACATGGGATATGCCAATATTAATCGGGTTTTAGGAGCATGTACAGAATATGAATCTCAAGTGGGGTTTTTACTGCATTTTATGGCATTGGGTCTCTTGCCTATACTTACGGTAAGATATGTGCAGAGAACTTTGAAAAGTATCCTGTTTTGCTATTGTTTGTTAAATAAGCAAAATAGCACATTTATCCATATTTTATAACATTAATTCAGTTTGAAAAGTAGGGAAATTCCTCTGTAAGGTGAGTAAGTTATTTAAATTAAGTTATTTCTTTATCTAAAGCTTTAGGACGTATACAGTAAATTGTAATACAGCTGCATGTAAACAAACATGTAAACACAGCAGGAATATTGTCATTTTCAGAAAAAGGGCAAAAACCGTAATAATGTGTGCATGAAAACATAGCCAATGACTGCCATGTTAGTGACTGTCTATTTGTCTGTCTAGTAGCTACTGTAGATACAGTAGCTTCCATGATTCACACCGACTGGTAGTAAATGAGTCCTAGTGTGTTTCACAGCCTGACCTTCCCATGAGATTGCTGCCCTTGCACATTTACACACTGACTAAATAGCAGCATTACAACGCAGCTAATAACAACCTTCTAGCCAGAGCAGGTATAGAAAGAGTCGCGCCATCTCCATTCACTCCCAAAGCAGAGCCGTGTATAGAAAGAGTTGTGCCATCTCTGTTCACTCCCAAGCCAGAGCCATGTATAGAAAGAGTCGTGCCATTCTCCATTCACTCCAATAGACAGTTTTTCCACAGCAACGGAGCCTCAAAATAGTTACCGGAAGTTAGCCTAAATACTAAAAGTACCATGTACTCTGTAATTAATGCTATGCATATTTAATTATCTGTGCAGAGTTAATGGACGGCAATGGGGCCATATACAAATTTGTTCCCATAAGATGTAATATTTTTCTTGAAAGTAGCCTATAGTCTTGAATTAGGTGAATAGTTTTTTGTGGGAAAGTTGTATTTAAATAAGAATCAGAATCACTCTTATGAGTTGAGTACTGGGGTTGTGCAAGGAATTTGAATAAACGCTGACTTTTACACAATTCCAAATTAACACAATATTTGCAAGTGATACTCAAGTATCAGCTCACATGCTGTCTCAGAAAACATAGTAGTGACTTTGTTTCATGTTTTTGTCCATGTGCCCCCACACGATAAGTCTTACTGTAGCATTAGTGCAGTAGATAACTTAAAAATATTGCTTTACAAGTTTACAATTCATTTATAAATGCTGCAATATGAACTGGACCCAAACATAAGGCTACACTTGAAGAAATGAAGAAATGAAGGCCAACATCATTAGACACATTGGTTTATGTAGGGAAACAAAGCAGGGGAAACACCATTGGTCGAAAACAAAAATGTTCAGTTGAAAATCAACATAGACAAGGAGCAAAGAAAACAATGTGAAGCGAAACAGGTGGAACCAATGAAACAGTCAATCAACCAAGAAACCAGGAAGTAACCGGAGGGTCAGGAACAGTGACACAAGGAACAGAAGTAGAGCCAGAGAAACAAGAAACAGACGTGATATAGACAATATAATTATATTTATTAGAAATATTTTTATACCTGTCGTTAATATGTGCTGAATTATCTATAGTCTATAGTGGCCTATAAATGGTTAACAATTAATTTATAATTGCAGTATTTCTAATTTATTTACTAATGTTTACAGGTGTGTGATGACCTTTAAGTGATCTATTATGCATTTATTATTCACAGCTATTCATTATATAGTGTTTTTCACACTGTAATGGCGTATGCATAATACACATTATGCCTACATAATGATATAATTAACATTATATCAAAATATACTATTGGTGAATGTGAAACTCCATTGGCTAGAGTGGCTATAATGAGTACAGTACACTGTGTAGTCTACTACTGTGTAGACTACTGCTTTCCTTATAGGCCCTGCTGTGGCTCTTCATTCATTTCCATATGCTGTTTACTGTACATGTCACATGGCTAGACCTGTTTCACACAGGAGGCCACATGTGACACCAGAGCTTTAGGCAAACAGAGACAGATAAGATCTGGTCTCATTTTGTTGCCTGTTGGCTGTGCAGAGGATCAGTTTAGAACCAGAGGATGAATGAACGTATAGTGTGTACTGTATGCATATGATACCAGAGACACTAATACCCACATTGCTGTAATGCTGTACAGGACAGAGTAGGGCCGGTGCACTATAAGCTCTAATGCCTCTAATGTCAGTTCAAACCAAAGCCACATCTTTGTACTCTATTTGTGGTTTCAACCTGGGCAATATTTGGAGGGACAAGTCACATGTACTGTAACTTCAAGAAAAGGCAGACTAAACACAAGGCGACCCCCTTTTTTAGCTGACCGTGCCATCCATTCACATTCTATACTGAATGTTTTATATGTATGCAGCAAATACATTCTTCCTATTTTCCATCACGTAGACCTGTCTGTGGCGTGAATGGGAAACACAGGCGCTGTCTATATGCTCCAGAACAGAGCAGTGTAAATCCCAACACCGTATACGCATCCCACCACATCCACACCCCGCTCAGCCCTGAGTTCCCTGACCCAACAGAAGGCCCCAGCAGTGCCCACATAGAGATTGGTGGCTTAGGCTGGCTTTGGGGTCAGTTGTGTTTCTGCTGAGTTCATCAGGCTGGCCCTTTGAGCAGGGACCCAATGCACTGGCCAGGGGATCTTTCTCTCTTTTCAGGCGACAAATGTGCAAAAGCAGCACACCATAATCACTTGGCATTAGGGGGCCGTTGTGTTGGGCATTAGCAGTTAGAATTGACCGCTGGGACAATTCTAAAAGCTGGTGATCGTCTGGCTCCTGGCACTGGTCTGGCTAGAGGTTTAGCCAGGCTAGCTAGCGCAATAGATGGATCACATCCATTATAGTTCTACGGTCCCATCACATCACCATCACAGCAGGCCGGTAGCTGCCGCAGCGGCTCTCTGGGTAAAGACTGACTGCAGTTATCCTCTTCTGCTTCATGCTCATCTCTCGTCTCCACCATGAAGACAGCAGCCCTTCTGACTGGCTGGTGACTTCATGAAGGGAGCATGTGATGTAACACACACATGCACGCGCACGCGCACACACACACACACACTCATGTACGCACGCACGCACGCACACACACACACGGTTCAGGTAAATATTACTAATGAAGTGGTGGTGTTAAATATGGACACAAACAATACAATACATAATAATAAATAATTAAGAGATACAATGTTATTTCTTTGTGTGTAACTGCCTTCCATAAGACGACGTAGAAAAAAGTTGAAATATGAATAATTGTACACTTGATGAAAACTGCAGACCCACCCAATTTACTGTCTGAGGTCTTTTTCAGCTGTTTGACATCCCATGAGTTCATACCACAAGTGCCCATAATGCACTATTCTATTCTATTCTATTCTAATATATTCTAGTTTATTATAGTTTATCCTATTCTATTGTATTCTAGTTTATTAAATTATATTCTAGTTTATTCTATTCCATTATGTCAGTGTGTCCAGCTGTCCACTGTGAACTAGTCTTTTTGTTTTAAATGTAGATAGACCATACCGGAGTGTGCATGTCTGTCTGTTTCCCACAGTGCTTTGCTGTTGATCACGTTAATCCATGCTCAGATGTGCATCTGGATTCGGGTTGCGGACATCTGGAGAATAGCTGTGGACACTGGCTACTGTAGTCATTATTTATGTTTGTGCCCTGGGGATCTAAAGAAATACATGAAGAATATGTAAACCGCTATGGCAAATCAATAGTGAATGTAAACAGACATGAACATGAATATATTGGTGAAGGTTAGCACAAATCCTATGAGTTTATAAAATCATAAAATGCATAAATAATGGTATTCTGATATTTTAGTCAAGATTACTGATTGCAGCAATGCAATTCTTAATCTTTTATTTCTTCCTAAAGGTTAGTTCTTGGTACATAGCATTCAAGTGGGTACTTGAATGTATATCAGTTCAAGGTTGAATATGCCTTTTATCTATTGTAAGATAATTGTTTTTAGATCGTGGTTTCCTTATCATGTCCAAGAAACACTTTGTTATAGGTCAAGATGTGCATCTACAGTACTGGGGCAAACCAGGCACTGTTAATCTTCAGTGATAGAACAAATTAATTTCTCAGAACGTGCCATTCTAGATTCCACAGTTGAGGCCAGCATCGTACTGGTAAATCAATCATCAGATAAATGATATGACTGGCTATTTACTGTATGTGTCCGATGTCACTTTAGCGCCTGTTGTCCACTGAGGCAGTGGATGCTATAACTGGAGGTGCAGCTGTTGTTGGAAAATCCGGTGCGTAATTCTGTCTCTGTGCATAGACACTGCAAGTCTTCATCTGTGCACAATTTAGCACATCACTGTAAAGTGATGCTGTGCAAGGACTGACAGGCACTTAAAATAAGACACAGATGCATGCAACTCACACTCACACACACATGCACACACACACGCGCGCTCACACACACGCACACACACACACACGCTCTCGCACACACACACACACACACACACGCACACACAGGCGAACGTAAATAACATTTAACTGCAGACATAACTGGTACTGTAAGTGTGGGGTGCATTTATAAACCCAACCCATAGCCTTCACTATGTGTACTGTGTGCATCTGTGTGTATAATTTTGGATTATAGTGGGAGGTTGTGCCTCACTGTGTTTAGAGGCAGAGGGGAGATTACATACCTAACCTACAGGGTCCCATCAGCAAAACATTCAACGATTTTACTTCTATTATACTATTATGTTCAAAAATTGACTCCCGTACTTGCCTACTGCCTGTCGGCAGTTTAAATGCCCTTTTTATTGCATTGTAGTGTGTGCACACAAGTCTATTTCTATGTGTTGGTACAGTGTATACAGAATGTAGGCACACTGTTACAGTAATATTGATAGTAGTTAAGGAATGTCTAGCACTTACTGTGAAAGAAAGGCCTTATTGAGCTGCTTGCTGATTCTGTTACAAACGACACTCCCCTGAGCTCTGGAGAAAAACAGGCTTCATTCCCCCACATGACAACACCTCTTAGTTACCAGGTGTATTTTGTGTGTGTGTGGCTGTGAGGAAATCAACATTGACAACATATCATTTTTTCTGCTGGGATTAAGCATTATGTGCAATATCCTTCCTCACTCGATGTAAGAATTTAGGAGACATTGGGAGGATGACCTTGGAGAGCAAATAGATGATAATATGGAGTCAGCACTTACAATAATACATACCTCCCATTGTGCTAGGCACAGCTTACAGTAACACAACGCTAAGTAGTTTTAAAACACACTAGATCAAGGCAAGGCTCTAGACCCTTTATGCCACATAAGCTATGTGCTTTGGTCCTGCCAAAATTTAAATGTCTATGTTGTTTCAAAAAGACACAATTCCAAACCCAATATGTGCTCTATTTGGATTTATTGGTATACTCGTTCCTTTAAAGGCAACGCTTATATGTAACCTTAGCATTGATTGCCAGATGTCTCATTCTTCTCTCCTGGAAGGAACAAGCAACTTCTAACATTACAAGATGGATTTGAGACACTACTCTGAAAGTGGATGAAATCACTTACAGTACTATAGTAGTCAGACCCCAGACCCCCTATAAGAGCTTGCAGAACCCACAAAATAAGAAAAACTAATGTTTGTGTGACTTTTATAATTATTTTATATATTTTTGCACATAAAAATATTATATATAATATCTTGTGCTTTCTATCCTGCCCTTATTTCTTGACTTTAGTGGACAAAATAGGGGATGGCTGCAAGGGAGGATGGGTGGGGTTCTTATTTTTTTATTGTAGTCATATGAATAATGCAGCTGTACTGTATGTGTACATTCTTTCATTCCCAATACTGCAAACAAATGTACGTTATATTAGAAAATCAATAGAAAGCGCTAACAATAGAAATATCAGGGTTAAACGGTGGGTTACTGACAGACCAACCGCAGTTTAATAGCTCCCCCCCGCCCCAGACACACACACACACACACACACACACACGCACATGCTCACGCACACAATCACGCACACACACACATAACTGTCTCTCATGTAGATACATATGAAGACAAACTCACTTTTTCATACTATCATCTAATACTGAAAATACTAATGATTAAAGGGAAATGTAACTGACATTGCAAATGTCAGTTACATTTGCAAATGTTAATATTCAACATGCTTTATTTCCTTGTTATATTTCCATTTGAACATGGGTTTATGCTGAGAAAACTAGGGACTCTTATCAGCTTTGTGGTCACTTTACAAATATGAATTTTCACAGTGTGCGTTTTTCTGTGTGTGTGCAATTTTTGTACAACATTTATTTCCACGTCTACCCTGACCTGGAATCAAATAGTATGATACATTCTGTATAGCAGAAATGGATACTGTATCAGCAAATACAGAATATGTTGCGAGCCTGATAAAACGTTGAGGAACAAGCTGTACAGTACCTTCTCTTTGTGTCAAATATTAGAGGACACAATGGCACAGACACATTGTAATAACTTGGCTATTATCCTAATATATTAATAATAATGCCAACAAGAATGTCTGCATTTAGCTCTGTTATTATTGTCTGCAAATACTGTAGGCCTACAGCAACAATGAGTGGAAAAGGCATTGTTTCTCCATGAGTATTCACTTCCTGCATATAGCTACAGTATATTCAATAATATGTTTTGGGATTTGTTTTGAATTTGCACTCGCTGTGAAGCGCACAGTTGGATTTACAGTTTCAACCGGATGAATGGTAACATTTACAGCAGAACACAACTACATTTAAATAAAACAATGTTTGTCTCATATAACTGGTGGTCAATGTAGGTAAAATATAAATATGTAAAATAAATCAGTTTATGTTATGTTTATTTACATGTCTTTATATATTGCTTTTTGTCCAGACAAAAGCCATTGCCGTTTAAAATATTTGCTTGATCTAACGGTTACAGTACAGTAGTGTTCAAGCTACTTAATTCACCAATGTTGGCACTACAGTCTGCCTATAAAAGGGGTCTTGGCTTTTGAGTAGAGACAGACAAGTTGAGATAGAGAGTTTCACTTGGTTGATCATAGGCTGGGGGACTTAATGCCTCAGGAAGATGAAAGGGAGTCTGGTCCTCTTTAAAACATTCAGTCAATTTAGAGTACAATGGCTTGAAATCCTCTACATCTCCAGAACTAAATGTCTTTTGGAAAGTATTTTAACTAAGTTTTTTTCTGGGTTTATAATGGCCTTTATTGCCTTTCTGCCTTAAAAACCAAGTTACTGGTGTATATTTAATTAGTGTATACACAGTATATGTATAAGTTATATTTATAAGTATTTATTAGATAAATGCATTTATTGCTGTTCTCTATTTGAAGTGATCAAATGTGCCACTCCAGCGGTAGGCAGGGCAATGGAATCACAGTGCTGTTTGATATATAGGCACATATTTGTGGCTAAACCTGTCCTGGTTTAAACCAAAACTCTTACTATTAGTACTACTAGTTTGTGACATATAACTGCCATCAAAGATGTGTACTGTACTTACTGTACTGTATGTTCTAAGGAATATGGTATAGAATAAGAACATGTTATTATTATAAGAAAGCAACAATGCTACCCCTTAACCTGCACGTAAAAGTCCTTACTCATGTTATGGAGCAATTGGTGAGGGTGCTTGTGCAGCTGATATTAAAACTGATATGTTGAAGTTGGAACAGAGGTTAAAAGCTTTAACCTTAACTCCTGCTATACTCGACAGTCAACTTTCTCAAATACATTTGAGTCAGAATCACAGTCATGTGATTGTAATGTCAACTGTAAAGGTGCTTGCACACTGCCCAGAATATGTCCAATTTCACCCCCAGCTCTGAGCTCTGACTCCACCCACTGCACAATTTTGAAAAATGCTAAACCTATAAAGGAGCTTGGTGGTAAGGGACTGAAAGGGGGGGTTAACGTTAAAATTGACATTAATGTTTAACATTTAAATTCCATTTTAATGAAGTATATTGTTGGATAAATATCCCAACCCTACACTTGTAAATCAGAAAGGGCCTTTGATGATTATAATTATGATGCGTAAACCAATTTTCTACCCATACATTGCAGATTAAAAAACAAAAAGGGAATGCTTTTCATTGGTTTAGTCCTACAGTTTACAATTCTTCATTTTTTTTTTAATGTTATGCCACTGTAGTCCCAATGATATCCTCCTAAATTCCATGTTAGTAGTACAGTTTTAGCCAATATAGTCCTCTGTATTGCACAAACAATACTAAAGCATGAATTAAAATTCCAAATCGTCTTAAAGCACAGTTGTTGTCCCAGTCCTGCTCTACCTGCGCTACAGTAATATGATACGGACTGGTCAAAATAAATGTGCAGTAATTCGCTTCCCTGTGTCTTCAGGAGGTTCTCGTTAGCTGTGGAAACAAAGAGCCGATGGACTGTATGGCAGGAATGCCCTGAGTCAACAGCACTCGGGGAGCTAGCATGCACATGCACACACGCATGCACGCACACACACACACACAGCCTAGACTTACAGACTCTAAACTCAGGACAGATGAAGGTAAAAGCCAACTGGAAACAACTTCCATCTGTTAAATCAGGGTAGTCTTTTCTCCACTGGACATTTCGCTTCTTGTCTTGTCTCTGTGCGTCCATCTATGTGTGTGTGTGTGTGTGTGTGTGTGGCGGGGTGCATATAGTGTAAGCACATTGTGAGAATTACAATGCTTTATGTTTCCAATATTTACAGTTTGTGCTGCTTCACTGTTTCCTATGACTGTTTCACTGTCTTTAGTCTTTTGACTTAAGGGACTGTGGTGATTGAAGCCTGTGATTTGTTCTTACCTAACATGTGCTCATCTGTGTGTTATATGTTCCTGCTCTACCATGAGAACATCTGAGCTTTGCAGCTCCTCGCTGACATAAAGAGGTGTGTGTGTGTGTGTGTGTGTGTGTGTGTGTGTAAGCATCTTAGGAAGTGCCATTACGTCCCTTGATATAGCTTGACGTGCAGGCAGCAAGAGCCTTCTTCTAACTATTTTAAAACAACGATAAAGTAGCATGCTGTGTCTTATTTTCTTTGTTTTCTGGATTTCCTGGGGAGTCCAGAGACGACGAAATGAGCATGCTGGAACTCTTGATATCGTCTCTGGTGGATCCCGACAAGAGCTTCATAAGAAGCTTTAGGAAGAGAGAGCGGTTACTAGTGTGTCGTTATTGGGACTTTGGTTTCGCATGCCTCATATTGCTCAGGCATTGTGAGTTTCTTATTACGTTTCGCATCATATTTTGCAGCATTTTCATCCTTCAGCATGCATACATACATGCTGAAGCCATATCTGACAGTATGGCTGCCAGATTGAGAGATGGGGTCTGTTGACCCTGTCCTCACGGTAACCTATCGGCCTAAATGGATCACCCTCTGCTGGTAACCTTCAAGCCCTTTGTACTTTTAATTGCTGTGTTTTAGTTCTGCAGGATTAAGGTTGGTGGGAATTAACCCCAAGACCACCTAGAGAGGGCTATCAAGCTCACCAGCATGCAGTTGCGCAGAAGGCCAATAAAGTTGGTACGGTTACAACCTGAAACCTGGGTTGAGACCATGTGTACCTCTGTTTGTGTAGATCCAGTAGGTTTATGGTGCATCAGATCACTTATAATAAGTTGTTGACATGTACAACAACATGAAGTAGCCTATAATGCACATCTGCATAGAACAACATCATATTCCTATAGGCTATACATTATTTCTGTGGCCAGTGTTGATCATGCCATCTGTGTGTACTGGGCAGAGATGTTATATATATTCTCCATCTAAAAACATAAGTTGTTGTTACTAATTTGTGATATAATGTGAGTTGAGGCAAGCAGTATACGTTATGTTGCATCCTGCTGGGGCTATGGTTTGGTTAAGGAAGTCACAGGATGTTGACTGCATGGCATTAGTGGTTTCCTGTGAGGTTGCTTACAGTATCAACCGCAACCACTGCAGACAAGTAATGGGGAAATTGCTTTTGGTGATTTCACATATTCAGAATACTAATAGGCGTACGTTGTTGTTAAAGCTGTTAAACATGGCTCTGAATTGAGTATCTTAAATGCCCAATGCAGATCTTCAAGCCATTTAATTTCAACATGCAGACAGTGATGCCACGGATAATTTATCTATCCCGATTAGATGTACATAATGCAGTACTCCAGACTAGGCCCACAGCACGCAATGAAAGTGAACATTCAGCATCAGCAGGGACAGCGACATCCCTCTCCAGTTTTTACAATTGTAGACTGCACGGTTTATTTCCAGGGAGAACAGAGGTATCTGCTAATTTTAACAACAGTAAAATTAATATAGAAGAATACGTAAATGACTGCTTGAATAAAACCAATCCGAAACGATTATATAGTAATGTCCTAAATAATAATAATTAAAGCTTAAGTTTTTTCTGGTCGTATAACAACAGTGCCCCAATTTTTATCTGTTGTATCTCCCCTGCGTTGGCACAATGGTCCGCTCCAGACAGACTTGTCACGATCGTTGCTCTGAGAGCTGAGAACAGAGAGGTATACAAAGCCTGCCATTGCAGTGTACCGGATTCGCGGACGAAGTGATGTATACGCTTCCGAACTTTTTATCAAGCAATTAGTCCGGAAACATTTACCACGACTGCTTATTTCACGTATCGCAAGCTTCACATTGTACGTAGGGTATTTATGCGCTACAATGTATATGGACTAACGTTTTAACGCAAGCTACTGAAGATAAGATAATGAACTTTGGACTTCCTAAACGCCTTTTCGTGTCATGTTTCTCGTCATATTGGATAGAATAATATAAGATAGCCCGGCGTGGCGGCAGCTGGGCAAAAGCCAGGAATCAAGCGCACCCATCCAAGTGATTATTGCTAACTTTAACTTGCTATTTTACAGCGAAGCAATCGAGGCGATAACATGTCTGCCAAAGCTTCGAACAAGGTGGGTGCCCGGTGGAACCATATACATTCTATTATGTCTTGTCTGTGAAAACTTGATATTAAGTCGATAATATTTTGTTATGATGGTTTGCTAAATAGTTTAAAAGTTTCACAACTTTTCCTGGCTTTTAAACTGCTATTATTGGCATGGTGAATGCTGATATTTATAGCCTATTCAGGAATCCAGACCTCTCAAATGCTTCTAGTCTCATTCACTAAAATATTTAGTTTGCCATATTTTGTTCAGGACTATTAATAGGACTCTCTTAAAGCACCTTTATGAATGGTGCCAGTTCCAGAGAGCATCCCAGATAAAGTAGCATACTGTAGCTACTGTACCTGTTGATATCGAGACGAGACTATTGTGTTTAGTCTGACTTGTATAATGTCTGGAAAGTCCTGCAAACGCCATATAGACTGCATTGTATACAAGTACAGTAGTATGCTACATAAAACTATCCATGCTTTTATGTAACTTCTGCTTTTAGGCAAATTAACTGGTATGCGGCTGGTGTGCGTTCCTCTCTTTATTCTGAAATAGGCCTAGTAGCAGTTATCCCACATTAATCCCGAGTCCACAGCACTGTGGCATGGAGTGTGATGTCTGCAGAATTTGGGGAGAATTGGGTCAGCGCAGGTGTAGACAAACAGCGAGGCTGCCAGTATATTATTGAGATTGTGACCTATAATATCCTGGCGATGTATTCGATTTAATGTTTATGTGTAGGCTACGAAGTAAAAAAATGCAATTTAATGTGAAGACTAGAAAATTATTCTTGGGTTGGGTTAGGCTAATCCCTGTGTTAGATTTGCTAATATGCTTATTAGAGTTGCTATTAAGTAGGCGTAGGTCTGCAGCATTATGTATTTTGTGGGCACCTTGACAAGGCTAGAGCCATTTCCTCCAAAGTTTGACAGTAGAGGAATGTGTTGTGTTTATTTAACAGACATGGTGATATTCAGGTTTGGTTGGTTGTTCCAGCACAGACGAAACCATCTCTGTATTGTCAGCAAGTGACATTATTCTGTTTTTCATGCAGTTTTTCTGGTTATGGTAGCCGTTTGTCTTAGTTATGGTACGTATAGGCCTATGCCTATTTTAGGGTCAAAAAGATAATTCCAGTTGAGTTTTTAATCAGGCTGATGTATATTTACCATATAAAACATAACTGTATCCCATATATTTCTAACTTTTTTTTACGATTGAGGATACAACTAATACATGAGTCTACATTGAATCCACAGTGTCCAGAATCCACATATTTGAGTCTTCATTCCTTAGAAATGCATATACAATTTAATTTACGTTTTACATTATATATTATCTAGCGTAGTGGTTAAATGTTGGACTTGTAGCCTTCATTAACAGCCATGCTACCTTTCTCACACACACACACACACACACACACACACACACACACACACACACACACAACAGTGGTTGATTGTTGTATACTTGATGTACTGCATAATGACTCAACTGCATTAAGCATCCCAGTACTTCGTCTCTTGCCTCTAACCGGTGAATTGCTGCTCTATCTAGATTCTGTACAACAAACCTCGTTGTGCATGCAGCAGCTTTGCTATGGGTAACGTCTGGCGAAACAACTGGTGAAATGAATGCATTGCATGCCACACTGTACTCCCTGTGGTCACTGAACAGTCTCACCTAAGGAGTTGTGATACTCCGAGGACGTGAGTCACACACTGGCTAGAGCTGAATGGTGATGAGTGAGGTGAGTTTGTGAGTTGTGATGCAGGCTGTACTGGAACATCAGTCATGAGGTTGTGACCTCATGTTCAATAGGCCATGCACTAGGTCTATATGCAATGCTGTAGGTGGCTCACTCACTGCTGCTTTGTCCTATATGGTTAATAAGTTAGTCTGCTGGGTTGTTTAATAGTGTCAGCAAGACCCATTAGCGTCACTTGAATTAATAAAACCCAATTTGTAACCAACTGATAGTGTTCCATTATTATTAATGCCATCATTAAGTAATATTAAAATTAGTTAGTTTAGAGTGCCATGATTGTAGTTATCTGAAATTAAAGAAGACTGTTGCCATAGAAAGGGTCAAAGTCCTACTGTGGCTTCAACACCAAGGGAAAAAAGCATGGAATTGGAGGGTGGGGGGGGTGTATAGCCTTGCTTAATGCTTACGTTTCTAAAGCTTGAGAACCACATTAATCCACTGGATGCTGCATGCATTATGGGAACATTAACGGTTATACATCACAGTAAATGCTGCCCTAATTCCACCTCATTTCATTCACTCCATATATTCCTCTCATGATGCAAAGACAAAACAACCTCCCCACGCATCCCCGTGCGGGCTGTGCTTCCAGTAGGTGTGGGGGTCAAATTAGTGCAAATTGTGAGCTGGTGTACGTGTGGCTCCGCCTTGTCTGCCTGGTTAATTGTGGATTGAGAAGCTTCTGTTAATTAGAACAGCCTCTGTTTTGCTTTTTGACGATTATACAGTACATCTCCCATTAACCCCAGTGAAGAATGAAGGTTGTATTTAGCTCAGGGTTGGGAGGATAGGTGAGGCTATTGTTCTCCCACGTCCTCGGCGCCCATCGCCCGTCCCCTCTTCGGAGAGTCGTGGCCGAGGATCAAGCATGAACCGGCTGAGGCTGTAGTTGTTGTGACAGGCAGTCACCGCGACGCTCCTCCCAGCTGCTGTGTGTTCTGTGTGTGTTCCTGGTTTGTGTCTCCCCTCTTTTGACTCACGCTGGAAGGGCATGCCTGTGGTGTTACTGTTAAAGAGTTCCCCCTCCTGTGCTGCTTCTGCAGAGACCAGGAGTGTGTGTCTGAGTGCTGTATAGAAGGCTGTCTGTGTGGCTCACGTGGAGAGGTCCAGCCTGCGGCCTGTCGATGCAGCTGGGTGACTGATGTTTGGCCAGCGTGTCTCCCTCTCCAGCTTATTTAGGTCCCTGGCACACGACTGCCACACATCTGGGCCCTGCTCCACTTCGACTAGCATTCCCTCCTATTAAGCACAAGTCTCTATAATTCATGGCTGCCATTGTATGCATTGGCATTTATTCTGCCACACAGCACTGTGTAGCTGATCACAATCTGTTCATTGCTGTTAATACTGTTGGAGCTGGAGACCCCAGCCTGTAAGCTGCTCTTGTTAGGGCTGCAGGTCAGCTCAATTCAGTGAATTAGGAAGTCGTTGTCGTAGGCTATGAGGGAAGCCCTGTGGTTCATACAGCGCTGTGCTTCCCGTCCCGCTAACAAACGTGACATGGCTGGCGTGCTGCATTTGTTTGAATCTCTGTTTTCGACTCCCTCTCTGTCTCTGTCCAGACACTCAAGCCTGGCTCAACCCAGCTACTTCCTGTGAATATTGTTGTCCCCCCCCAAGAGTGTTGAGATTGCCAGAACCACGATTTTGACTAATAGCACAAACCGTTGTGATGATTGATATCCAATTCTAGTAATCAATTTTAGTAAACATAAAGGTGTAATTGTAATGTAATCCTACAGCCATTCACAATGATTAATAGGAGAAACGCATTCTATTAATGGGAGGAAGCTATCTTTGGCGTTTCACAATCATTTGCAACTCTGCACGTGCAATAACGAAGGTAAGCTCCTTGTTCTCAGAGCGTGGTCCTCTTTCTGAAGCAAAGCAGCTGTGTTGTGTTATTTCACTGCCGTCAGAACACTGAGGGCGTCCGTTACCAAGGATGTCTGCTTGTGCTCTCTCTTGGGGAAGGAATTACACAGCAGAGATGCACCGCCAGAAGCAGGTGACCAGGGACGAACTTGTACAGACAATATCTTGTGAAGGGAAACGAGTGTGTGTTTTGTAAGGGGGAGGGGAGGGGTAGGTTAGGTATGCAGAAAGAAGGGAGTGTGTTTGTCGATGGGGTGCACAGATTTTAATCTGAGTCACATGGTGGACGTTTTAAAATCCTTTTCTCGCACACTAAAGCTCTTAGGGGATATTTCAGGTCTTTCTCTGTCCTCTGTAAAGAACACCCTTTATGTCAGAAGAATTGATAGTGCTTACAGTTTACTTCTTTTGGTTCAAATTCAAATGCTTGTGCTATCTGGCAGGATTTGCTGGTCTGTTCTGACAGAGGTGTGGAGTTTTGCTGGTTGATAAAGGGTGTCGTAATGTGGGAGATAGAAGCATTAGGCGGCTTCATGGTCATGAAAGGCTTCATGGCTGCTGGATATTTCATTGATCATGGTAAGCACTATGGTGTTTTCCTGAACTGAGAATTGCAGTCAGAATGCCCCCATTGTTCCATGTGTGCTCTGTCTCTTGTGCCACAACTTATATCTGTGATATTATAGCAGACTGCTCAAAACCTCTGGTGTGTATGAGGAAGGGACGTGACAATTCATGTCTTTGATGGTCCCTCATATCATCAAACCGACAGCACAGCCATGCTAGGCCATAGTAGCCTAGCCACCTTGTTGTGGCAGGTCAACATATGGATTTATCATCAGAGAGAGAGTGAGAGAATGTGGCTCAGCTGGTCAGGGGAGAGGGAACAGATTCATCCCAAGGCTTGTTTCCTTCATTCTCTGCTTCACTCTTTCTTTTTTAGTTGACTGGAATGTCAAGGTTACTTCTTCTGATGTCAGACATTACGTCAACGCCCGTGATCTGCCTCCCCCCCCCCCCCCCCCACCCAAGGGGTTATGGGATGATTTATGAAATTAGTATTTTTAATCTAATTTGATAAAATCTCTGTGGTGTATGCTATTTGCCTGGCTCCACCCGACTATTGCTTTAAGCACAATTTTTGCTGAGATTAGTCTCGAAACCCTGTTCGCTTTAGTGTTCACGCAGCCTCCTGAATGGTGGGCCAAATGTATATAAGGTGGTCTAAACCAATGGTTCTCAAACAGGGGGCCGGGACCCCCCGGGGGGTCGCGAGACACAGATGAGGGGTCACAAGAGGATTTTCAGAAATTAAATAATTTCAAATGATTAAAATGGCATTGTTTAGCCATAATTGTTAGTAGTAAAATGGCATTATTTCAATTCAATACAGAACATATTGTTTATTTGTCTCACTTACACAAAGTGATGCATTGCACACCACACCGCTTGCTGAATAGATCACCATACATCCTTCTCTTTAAAATAACTGCACGTGTGGAACAGCCTTGCACACCGTCGTACATCAGTTTCAGTGGCTGCTGCTCGGCTTCATCCACTGCATCTAGACCCTGTACGTGTGGTGGAGGGAGCAAGTGTGGTCTTGGAGGAAATGTTGTTTATCGCAGAAAATGACTAGTCATTTGATAATTGTCTGCCATAAACATGCCTGCCATCGCTCCATCTGCTCCTTCATCTTGTTCCCCTCCCCTTGCTGAAACCTATTTAGTGTGTGTGTGTGTGTGTGTGTGTGTGTGTGTGTGTGTGTGTGTGTGTGTGTGTGTGTGTGTGTGTGTGTGTG
>JAODUE010028908.1:4686-21881 GCA_027564755.1 Amblyopsis hoosieri
TGACTACAGTATCTGTGCTATACAGTATATACTTGACTACAGGCTGACTACAGTATCTGTGCTATACAGTATATACTGTCATGATAAGGAAGTGTAACACCAGCTGGGGTGGGTACCTGGTACAGGGCAATGAATGACACCACTCCACTTATAGCCAAATTCAGAGGAAAGCGGAAGACTGGTGAGGAAAATACATAAAGGGTATAGGGTGAGACATACTGTGTTGTATTTCATAAATACAAAACAGGCCACATGTGAAGTATTTACCGTGCTCTGGTGTGTAAATGTAGGACTTGACCACATACATTATCCTTTGACGGAGGCTTGGCTTCACTGTGCATGTCGTACTAAAGAGACAGACACTGTGAGTTACTTCACATTTCACATACAGTATACACTATACAGTATACTGCACTTAGTTACTATGCTTTTTTTACAGTCAGGCTGTCTTTATGCAGATACACTACAGTGTTTGTTTCCATGTAGACTAATACAATCTCTTATCTTCAGTGTATCAGTGCATCTAGAAAGTCACGTCTTGAAGGGAAAATCCTTTTCACCAATCCCACTCCCAATGCTGAAATGCAGGCAGTAATAACTCTCAGTATATGCTGAGGGAGCTATTCCAACAAGTAATTCAGATCCTGTTTATATGTAGATATAATACAGTTGGACAAAGAAATTGGAAGTAAAATTATCTCAGAAATGGATTTTATGTCCATATGCATTCTTGTATATTTTTTGCATGCTGCATGCTATTATTTGCTCAACCTGGGGTCAGGTCTTGAATGTGCCGGATATCAGGACTGGCAAACACCATGAACATGTCTTGTCTGGCATAGTATCAGGACTGGCAAACACCATGAACATGTCTTGTCTGGCATAGTATCAGGACTGGCAAACACCATGAACATATCTTGTCTGGGAAACCTCAACACTCACTAAAATTGTGGCTTTATGATTGGTCACATTGGTACTCATATATAAAGCCACATACAACAAGTAATAGCAAACTGAAGAATTTGTAGTGATTGCTGAATAGTCTTTTCCCGCTAACATCAATAGTGTATTTCATGGGGCACAGTAATTCCACTGAAATTCTATTAATTATCATTGCTGTTCTTTGCCATGCCCATAATGGGCCATTCAACATGGGATTATGTGACACTTTATTGGTACACTATACAATATACTATGTAGCAGGGGTTTTCAGAGTCTAAGACCATGGGCCTCCCCTCAGACAAAGCTTGGAAAAAGGCTCCACCTCGCTCAACCCCCCTTACTTGCTTTGTTTCGCTCAATTCCTGGATGCCTATGGAATTATCACGAGTATTTTATTTGATCCCATAGACACACAACAACTGAGCCAAGATTGCCTGATATTAACATTTGAAATAACCTCAGAGGTTATTTCAAATCAGGTCTTGTCCTAAGGCATTTCTGATTATGGGAAAGTGGGAAAAACTATTACTAGTATCTCTAAACTATCGCTAAACAAACCACGCACATTTAGACCTTTCATGATTTCCTTTAGATAACTTATTTCTAGGGCTGTCAGTCGATAAAAAAATTTAATGGTGATTAATTGCATGCTTTACATAATTCATTGCGATTAACAAATCGCATATTTTTACCTGTTAAAAATGTAACCCATTATATTTTCATAAAGATATGCCAGCTTTATGAAAATGTTTGTATTTATTCTCTTTTTTTTCCATGATCGCAATTTATTATGTAAAGCATGCAATTACAGTAATCACGATAAAACATTTTAAATTGACAACAGCCCTTAGTGATATATTTTCATTGAGCCTTCCCTGAAGTGTTTGTGAACAAGCTCCTGTAGCCTATATGTACCGTATCTGAGCAACACACATTGTACTACATTGTATTCTGTACTACAGTACATTAAGATATATACCGTATTACATAGTATTATATTGTATGTTGTATAGTATGATTAGAATAGGTTTGTTATAGAGAATATTGAATAGCAAATGGGCCATCATTGGCATTACATAACAATAAAGCAGTCATTCATTCATATTAAAACTATTAGTTTGTTCTAGAATTCAAATTGCGTTCTAAATCACAGATATAGGATCACTTTCATTCTCACTTGGTTTTTGTGCTCTTCTTAAGGATTCTCTTTACGTAATCTCTGTAGTAGTTACTGCTCAGATCCTGACAAAAAACAGAAGCGACAGTTAAACAAGACCAACATACTCAGCTCACAAGCCTTCATTTCCAATTTCCCCCTTCCTAATTGAGTCAGAATCTAATTTACACAAACCATTGGACTGAAGAGTTTCTTGGTGCTTTGCAGTAAACAGACAAACAGCACAATATACTGCATCAAAGTTATTAATAGTAGATGTTTATATTGATGTATTAAATCAAAAAGAAGAAAGGCATTTCTGAATGATACATTGTACAGTAATTGCTTTTAAAATGTTCACGGGCTAATTCATGTTGTTATGCTAAGTATCTTTATGCGCTTGTTGCTTTGCTGGTGTGGGAAGCAGGTGGATGCGTCAACCTTCATGCAATCGCTTTACCCCAGCTTTGTAACAACCACAAAAACAGCATTGTACCTCCTTGATGAGGAAACACAACCTTTTCATAACCGTATCAAGAGCATAATGTGAACCAATTAGATCAAATCCACTTAAAATTATTAGCACACCGGTATGCTGGAATTCAAAATTCCCTCCAAGGTTTTCCATGCTGCACAATATATCCATTGAAAAAAAGGGCATCTTATAACTATCTCTCACACACAAAGCATTCAAAGAAATTTTTTTCTTGGTGACTTTTTACCAGTAATATTAAATCCGTACTACATGTAACATGAGCAGCTTTATTCATTTAGTTGGGTAAGCCAAACAGAGTCAGTGTTGTGTGTAACTACACAAAGACAGAACATCCAAAGGGTTGCTCTCAGTTTAAAAACGTACCTCGGTCCCGTTGTTTTTCGCTGTGCCTTGTAGGCCCTTAAATAGCAGGAGTGGATACTGGAAACTAAGGAATGCCAAGCAGGCTATCTGGGGCAGACTAGAGAAAAGGGAGTAGTATTTGTAGATCTGTGAAAGAAAAGAGTTCTAATCAACGGACAAACCCCATTTGGAGTAGTGGGTGAAACAAAACATCTTTTTATAGTTACTTATAGTACAAAGGAGGCCCTCTGTGTTTTATAAAAGGCCTCCTTGATTTTGTAAAGAATAACGAAGCAAGTAAAGCAAAGTAAAGTCAATTAAAGTACATACTGTGTAATGTGAGTGTGTGTGTATATATATACTGTATATATATATTCTGTATATATTATAAGAACAAAGAGCCATGCAAATCATTTCCATTGAGTTTGCCGTTTACAGTTTGTGCCAGCACATGGAGCGAGAAAGGTGGTCATGACATTATTAAAGGACGTTCACCGCTGCGCAATGCAAAGCTTAGATGTCTCTTATCATTTACAGATACTAAACTGATTAGCTATGCCAAAGCCTCTTGACAAAGAGCAACAGACACTATAACCAATTAGATTGAGCCATAGCCTTTCACTGCCTAAGACATCCAGACAATAATGCATTTGTACAAAATCTATTAGCAGTGAGTCCATGGAAAGATAAAGATGAAGCGATTCTACCATGAATTCAACCTGACAGCATGACTCTTTTCTATTCAGATCACCTCTCTATAAACAAATAGCCATGGGTTTCCAGTCCAGATCAACAGGTGTTTTTGGACTTTGTTAACACATTTGAACTACAAAATATATATGTAACATTCCTTTTCCAATACTTATGATTATGATGATGAATGTATGTAAGTTATCTGTAACAGGGACATTCTCACGTGAAAAGGTGTATTCAATTAAGTATTTGCTTACCTGTGGTGTTTTGGGGCAGTCAATTTTCTGCCAGACCAACACACAAAAGTGTGTCCATGACAACAGGCTGCCAAGTACATAGCCAACTTTATTATGCAAGGTTCCACATGCCAAGAGAGGGTAATACAGTGCAGGGTAATAGAACAGGGCCAGAATCATCCAGTTCTCTGCAATCAAAACAGAGTGAAGATTGAGAAAAGCGAGCGTCAACCTCATACAGGGCAAATATCAAAGTAGGTTTCAGATAAGTTTTACTTAGCTGCTGTTAATGGGACATTGTATTCCTTATACTACTAAGCCCTTTGGATCATGCAGAATAGCAGGGGACTGGGGGATTAAACTCTTGAGTAATTTCATTTCAGAAAATAAATAAATAAATGAAAACGCTTGTGTTGAAGCTTACCGCCTAACCCTAAGTCTTAAATTACACAATAAAAGTTTGTATAGACCACCTGTGTGTACTTTTACTTTTAATTTTTTTACTGTAGATACATTCCAGCTTCGTTCAAAGGTGGACGGTGAACCACAGAAGATCCCTTAAACATATTTACATGAATCACACTATCTGCAGCTAACCGTAGATTGTTTTTGTAAGAAGAAGTAAAATGACCTCCTCACGTTTGTTCTCAGAGTCTGTAGTGAAGGGAAGTGGGTTAGGTGATATCACCAGGCCACATAGTTTGCAGAAGAGCACTCCAAACACAGCTACTGCCAGGCCTTTGTGCTGGGTATGGTCCAGGAAGTTGACTGGACTGTGGATTCAAGCAGCCGGTATTTAGAGCCTACATGCTACCGGCTTCAACCGGATCAAACCCTGAGAAGGTATTTGAGCTAACCATAGTAAGTATGATGGCATTCATGAACTCTGATAAGACCTCACCTGAGTAAACCTGGGAACCCTTGCTGTCCATCCACCATCTTTGTGCGTCTGGCTAAGATTGCTAGGATCAGCATAACAACAAGCTAAAGAGGGGCACACAACACACCCCTGTTACTGTATACTCATCTGCCCGTCCTGAACCTCACCAGTGTCCTTAACCATGACCCCGAAAAAGAGGCTGTACATGGTTAGAACCTTCCATATAAAACACTACTTTTAATAGCATCCGATATTCAGTGTTTGAACATGCATTGTATTGGGGATTATCAAACAGGACCCTGCCGTTTGTGAACCACTGTGTGTTAGCGGCTGTCAACATCCCAGTACTCAGTTTGACTCCTGGTTCAGATCACAAACAAGGAGAAGACCTTTCCCCAAAATGACAAACTAGCAGCTCATTAGGGACCCCATGGGACAAACCCCGTCTGGATCACTGCCCATCCGGGGGAAGGTCAATGACCTGTGACACCTTGAGGAACCACATATGGGAATATGTCCCTGCTCTGGCCTACGCCGACTAATTACTGCAATTGCTTTCAACAGACTTTGTTCCCAAAGTAAACAAATAAAGTGCAACTATTGTGAGCATGGCACCACAGAACCAATCCATTATTCAGTTTACATATACTTTGTCAGCAGGTATCATGATAGGTGTTTGGCTAAGTACTGTATTGGGGATACACATAGATACCTTAGATACATAGATACCTTCTCTACACTACTGTTCAAACAGAAGTTTAGCATTTTCCGGCATGCATTTAATAGCAACATTGTCGCATTCATTATAACAGTAAACTCACAGATATTGCACTGATGCATATATGGTAGAGTCTGTCATCAGCAATGGGGTCACATGGTGGGATTATTCTGAAAGAAAAAAAAAAAAAAACAAGAAAGCAACAAATCACATAACAATTATAATCCACTAGACAACTACAAACACAAGAAGGTAGAGTTACTGGGCATGCCCACTCTTTATTAAAGCCCTCACATGCTTGTGTCAGAAGACCGGTTGTGACTGGAAACCTGCATACTGTACCTGAGATTTGCATTTAAATAAATAAATCTAATGTTTATGTTAACGTTCTACTTGAGGATTGGGAATACTTGGGCTCATGGGACACAAAAGACTGAACTTCAGTAGTGTCAAAGACTCCCAAATGTATTATATGACACATTATTCCAGGAATGGCAAGTTTCACTATGGCGCCTC
The DNA here is from genome assembly GCA_027564755.1 of Amblyopsis hoosieri. NCBI lineage: Eukaryota > Metazoa > Chordata > Actinopteri > Percopsiformes > Amblyopsidae > Amblyopsis > Amblyopsis hoosieri. Next base: position 10,666 of record JAODUE010028908.1, read on the forward strand.
AGCTATTACAATAAACATGACATGGCCTGTGGGCATACAGTATAGCTGCCAGCTTCCTGGATGGATGTCAGTACTTTTTTTTCCTTTACAAATCTTACCTGTCCAAACAATAGGTGCTTTCATAGAGATGCAGTATACTATATATTGTACAGTATGACTACAAACCAAACTATTTGTAAAGTAATGGCCCTGATCAAATGTACAACTGTATACTGTACACAGAGTGAGTCTAAGGACACTCAACTCCTTCAAACTAGACCACCTCTCTGCGGACCACTGATCAACACAGCCTTTTCATTTACAGGACAGGAAGTTCATTACCTAGACATGGTTCTGATAAGAAGTACATTTTCCTTTATCTTAATGGCATATGTACCTGATCCCATTAGAATGTGTCAACCTTTATCAATATCAAAGGAGGGACAGTGTTGTGTAATGTATACAGGCTAACTGGCTTTAAGTGAAAATGTTAATTCTCCTGTTGCACTGTGCGGTGGCCTATTACAACATTGTCATTATCCATTAACCATCCCGCAAAGTTTTCTTATGGTTCATTGGCTACATATGATTCTTGTTCGTCATTAAACTTCACCTTCAAGAGATGTGGGAACATACATTTATTTTCAGATAAGTGTTTATTGGTCTATATATGTTAAAGTTAACATAGCTCTATAACGAGGGTTGAAGTGAACACAACTTATGGAATGCTTCAGAAAACCTTTGTCCCATTGTGCCAAATGTCACCTAATACATCTGTGAGTCCATTTTCCTCACTGCAAGTTAGATACCAGCAGAACTGCTGCTAAACATTCAATAACTCTGGTATGTTTCTTTAGCCAGTATACTGTATACTCTTTGCTAACTTCCCTGTGTAAACATAACATCTAAAGTATTTCAGAAATGGGCAGAAAAGGTAGACAGATGACAAATATCAACTTCAAAGACCAATATGGGAACACTGTAACATTGTACTTACTCAACATGGACTTTGTTAGGTACAAAATCTGGCTCGGGGTACTCATAGTCCAGGAGAGCATCATCCATTGTGTTCTTTTTATTTCAAACAGACCAAGAGCGTTACCAAGGGGATTACTGTTCACTGTTTTCCCAGCTCTGTTGATCGGTGGTGCCGCGATGCCCTTTGAGAAAAGAGGGAAAAGTTCCTTCTATAGGCTGTGCTTCATTACTTGGTCTCTCTCTCTCTCTCTCTCTCTCTCTCTCACTCTCTCTCTCTCAAACTCAGTGTCTCCTCAGTCAGCCAGGATCCAGGTGTCCTTGTGACTGTGGGGCAGAGTGTTGTGACAGGCCCCTGGCTGCAGAATGCCACCCCCACACTTCACGCCCCTTTTCAGATCCGGATTACTGCAGCACAGGGGGACAGGCAGGAGAAAGACTGTGTGTGAAAAGAAGTGAAGAAATAAATGTGGGAAGCCAAACTAGTGAGGGCCCCAGCAGATTTACTGGATTTACATCTACTTGTTAGTGCTACGTGGACCTGTGGTGAGAGGCATTATTAAAAATGAAGTCGTACACATTAAAAGAATTTAGCGCTCAGTTTTAAGGTCGGCAAAATGTAATTTTCCACAAGGGAAACATAACCATCTGAGTTCTGAAAAGGACAGATCATGACCAAGGGTATAGACATTAGCACCAATTACATTGTGTTAGCAACAAGCTAACTAACTCTGTGTTTAGGAGTGTCCACTACAGAATGGACACTGATGTCAAAATGCTCAAGGGGGGCAGTTGTGCCACATCCTTGTCTCTAGCTTCAAGGTGCTGAGACTTCTGCAGTATGGCTTCCATGTTAAGCTGTGCTTGTTAGGCTAGGATTCCAGTCAACAGTCATTGACTGGAATCCTGTGACAAACATGGTAAACCTTTCCATAAAGCTCCTGAAAAAACATGAACCCCGGAGGAGTTTCTGACCAACTCCAAGAGAATACTTCTTGAGCAAAGAATGCTTTGAGTAGTTATTATTACATCAGAGAGGATGCAGTTTGATTGTGCAAGACAGGTGACTTGTTTTAGGTTTAGGTAACTAGGTCTTATTTACTTATGAGTCCATTCAAACACTTTTGAATGGACTTTGTTAAAGTTTCAAAATAAATATAAAGTAATAAAATTAACCTACTGACATCTATATTACTGAGTTTGGTGCTTTACATTTGACAAGGATTTCTTCTCCTCTGAATACCACTGATATTGCATTCAACAATGTAAAGCATAATTAAGCTATGTTCATTTTCAAAATGTATAATGTAGCATGGTTCCTTGCTCTTCTTTAGCTGAAATGAATACACATTGATCACTTTGAATCCCAATATGCTATACAGACCAGAATGTGATAAACGTTGACACCCATTGTTGATGTTGTAAAGATTGATGCTCTGCTAAATGACTTTCATATCCTCCCTCATCGCTCACAGTCCAATCGCTTTCATTTTCATGCTTAGAGCATGTAGGCCTAGTGTAATAACTAAAATAACTGAGCAAACACTCATTATTGAGTGGTACAATAATATTCTATAAAATGTTAAGAGGGATACAATTTCAGATAAATAGATAAAACAATAATAATTATAAAAAAATATATATATATATAATTTACACATACAATGTGTGTGTGTGTGTGTGTGTGTGTGTGTGTGTGTGTGTGTGTGTGTGCGTGTGCGCGTGTGTGTGTGCGTGTGTGACACTGGCTGCATGTCATAAATCTTCTCCAATGCGTTTCTATGAAATATGATCTGAGCTGGAATGTGCTGTGGATTGTGGGATCGTGTCTTTGAAGTAGGTTGATCTGTTTGCGCTCTGGCGACATCAATGGGGCACTGGCATTCAGTTGTTTCATTCATCCAAGTCTGTTTACTGCACAGGAGTGTCGAAGAGACCGGTCTGTGTTTTGATCTGGGACGCTGGACTGTCAACTCAATGAAGACAATACTATTTTCGAAATATGCAAAGCACCATGCATTTTCAGGTAGCAAGAAGCATGAGCACCTCACCACCCTGGACAATTATATTTTCTGAGAACTGAATGTGGAAAAAAACAACTCATCGAGGTTTTGTCTGCACTGCACAGTAGGTATCAGGCGCATGCAGCATGCGAGCTGGCCGTGGCCCGTGGGTTTTTTTTACTTTAATGAAACGCTTCAAACGCAAAACGTATGCTAATGATTTAGCCTACACAACTTTTAATTAGCCATTATTAGACCGTGTTATCACAATAACCATCTTTAGCCTGCAACAATGTTTGCTGTTGTTGCCAAGAAAAAAAAAGAAGCTTGCATTAAATGCTGATTATCAAGTATAAAGATCAAGATATAAAATGATCCCACCTTAATCCTTCAACAGCTCTGTCTCGACATTTCACGTGGACCTTTAGGCAATTACATTTGAAAAGAAAGAGAATATGTCATTTATTATCTTAACTGAATAACTCTGCAATATTTGGAAGGACTTTGAACTGCCTCTATCTTTGTATTGCAGCACAACAATAGAACATCATAAAATCTAGCATTCAGATAGGAAGGGTACTCAAACAAGCCGGTCAAGTCAAGGAACACCAACAAAGTGATGTAGTTGTAATGCATTATGTTAGATCATTATCTAATGAAGATAATATGATATGACATATGATGTTATGTTGACATTTCATGGAGATTAATCCAGCAATAAATTGTAGGCTACAGCAACACAACCAAAAGCAACGTTTTTTTAAACTAAATGTTTTAGTTTTTAGAGTGCAGATGGGTAAAGCTAATAAGAAAATTAAAAAGACTTCTTGACTTTGAACTGGAAGTGAATGTAATAACCATTGAATAAATATTTATCTTCACAGTGGGGATATATTCAGGGGGCAGAGAACTAACATGTGGTGTAACAAGTTACACCACATGTTAGTTCTCTGCCCCCTGCTTGAGGTGGTGATGAGGTGAAACCTGCTGTAGAGGTTACAGCTAAACCCAGCAGCAAGTATCCATTCTGAGATCTCCACATTGTTAGAGCACTGTCCTTCAGGAAAAGATGTCCAGGAGTGTAGTCTTCTATCCAATCCCTGCAGTGTCCGCACCTAAAAAGAATTAAGACAGGTACGGTACCAGCCCAGCACGTCATTGTTTTTACACGACAATACTATGTAACTATTAGGTAAAAAAACATGATCACAGCATGTATTTAAAGAAGCACTGTCTTAAATCTTTATTAGCCATGATGTTTTTCACTGACATTACCTGAGACTGGTGCTCACTCACAAACAGTAGTATAGGTTAGACATAACATATATTATTCAACAGCGGGACTTTTTTCAGGTTATTCAGAATCAGAATTAATAGTGAAACCAAGCTACAACACATTTCACCCTCATGGAAATTATTAGATTTATTGTATATCATAGTTGACAATTACTAGGTAAAACATTATACATGACTGTCCTTTTGAGTTGATATACATTTACATTATTTAGTAGACACTTATCCAAAGCAACTTACAGTACAATACGTACCCTACATTTGTCAGTCGATGAATATGTCATACATGGGTCATCATCATGACACTGTTGCAAACATTGAAACCCCCGGGCGAGATCCTTTGTCCACTCCGAAGTGGACAACCTTCCAACTTGACTTCATAACGTTTATATATACTGTACATGTGAGTGCACCATCTGGTTGAAAAACAGGCATTTAATTTAACTTACAGTAATTTCACTTTGTTTACTCAGATAAATTGATTCTCGTATATAACTTCAAAGGTTTTTTTTAGTAGTCAACTTGTGCTCCATTAAAATAGAACATTTTCTCTTTCACAGTTGTTAATCTTTGATTACTTCAATATTGAATCATGAGTCGTTGGGTTTACAACTAATTGCTGTGGCCATTTTCCTCTTAGCTGTCTATTGCCCTGGCTGTGCTGTAATCAATGAGCCATAACAATCAATTAGAACATAATTGGATTTGTGTGTGGGCTTGTTGGAAAACATCTGCATTCAGCTGAGATGACAGAAGTCCTTGTTCCTCTCAACTGCTGTAATGAGGCAAGATGGGACTGGTCTGTTGTAAATGACATTAAAACCATTCATTTGTAGATATTCCCTCTTGCCATTGCCACAATGCCGTTGCCGTTGCCACAATGAATACAATATGTTTTACAATTCGGAAAGATTCCTTAGGACGTTCCATTTTACAAAAGAGTTGTAGCATACAATATCATATTCTAGAATATGTTTTTTAAATAGCTCTTTTGACATGATATTGTGAAATATCCAACAGACAATTGATTGTTTTGGCTGAGTGTGAACAATGTATGTCCTTGGTTGAGATAGCTATTACACCATGATGTTTGTTGTAGACACCTTTGACATGTACATTATCATTCTGATAAACAGTAAAGTGGCAGTGATCTCGCAGCTACAGAGAAGCATGTCCTGATCGATCATGCTATGATCGCCTGACAAGAGCTCTAGATTTATGGAGGGGAGACTGAGTCCAGTATGGACCATAATAATCATCACAACCAATTGCCTAGACAACATCATCTGAGGCAAAGCACACAATACGTGATTCTCTTTGTTGGATCAATTTGGATACATTCCTTGTAATAAACTGTTGCATGCTCAGGTCATGTAGAGGCTATACCACAACGTTTTATTGTAGCAGACACCTTTGCTGTGTGAGCAAACATACAATATGGCCTATGTCTGTTCCCTCACTGATACAAATTAATAATGATTCAAGAAAGATTTGTGCTTACAAGAGATTGGTTGTAGATATTATGTCATACTGGGTGGTGCAAACCAGCATTAAAAGAATGTACCTCTTTTGGTATTGGCAGAATTCTCTGAATAAGCCTCTTGAACAGACCTTAGTGATATTCCATAGTGTTGGTAATGTTCATCATCCTTTATAACCTGCGTTGTTAGGGAACAGAAGCCATACAACCTTATGGCCATAAGGTCCATGGAATTTTGGACATGACACTCTTATCACCTTATCAATTTCCTCCCTGAAATATTTCTAAGATACAATATACAATAAACAGTGTTGCAGGACCTAAGTGACAATAATACACACCAAACAGAATAAGCATTACATCTATTCATTGAAGGATACAATATCAATGTACAGTATATGGATGTGTATGTGATAGATAATGTAAAGGCGCCATCTTCAGAACATTTTAATGATGTCTGTGTGCCAGCATAAATTGTAAGGAGTATGTGAGTCCATGTCAGATCACACGTTGCAGCAGATTGTTGATATACATAGTAGTGTTAAAGTGTTATGGATGTGAATTCTTAAAAATGTGAAATCAGAAATTATTCTGGTATTGCTTTATTTTTCTAAGAAAACTTCACAACAAGATAGTGATTTCAAACGTGACTTTATAGCTTATCGTATTTCAATGTACTGTAAGTGGAATTGAGGGTGGAATATGCCATATCATTATACAGTTTTTACTATCACTTACAGTATATTGTTTGGTTTTAAATGTATTAAGTGAAATATAAAAATATACTGTATTAGATACAAGATAAAAAACACTGTATACCTTGTATTTGTATGAAAGACGTTCTCAACAACTTGCACTGATAATTATTCATACAGACTAAAATGATTCCCAAACCGTGCTGTGAATATATATTTCCCTGTCAAAGCAATTTGTATATTGTGCGACTCTGTTGGGTCATTAGCATTTCTATTAGATCCGTAGAGTCTTAACCAGCCTGCATAACATAATTGCTAACAAAAATTAGAGATTTGCCAAATTGTCCCAAATGTGCCGACCGAGGGCCGTGAATACTGCTAAGCATTTAATTCCTTTTGTTTGAGTCTCAGAGGAAAGTATCTGATGTGTGCATGTGTGTGTGTGTGTGTGTGTGTGTGTGTGTGTGTGTGTGTGTGTGCGTGCGTGCGTGTGCTGTGTGTGTGTGTGAACAAATACTGTAGTGTAATTTGGCATTTATTATTTCTGTATGCATGTATGCTTTTACTGCTACATTCCAAATTATTTTGCATTTGTATGACCTTCACATTTGAGCGAATTAGAAATACATTTTAGAACGGTTACGCCACTCACTGACTGGGATTGTCAGTTTTAGTCAGTTACAGTAAACAGGATGAAGACCATGTACCCTGTATATGCTTTTACCTGAACTGCCAGTGTTTGTTTCTTTTCTTTGGGTTTAACATTCAAACTCAAAGCAAAGAAACCAACACCGAAGTAAGTCTATACTGTATAGTCTTTTCTCAGTGTGTTGTTTATCATGGGGCCTATAGGCTTGATCGGCCTTTACACAGCCCGCTCACAGTTTGTGTCCATAAGGTTCCGCTGTTGAATAATTTATTCTGTGTCAGCTTCAGATGAGTCTGTATGTGTCCAGAGACGCTTGGGTTTCACACATCTCAGCTGGAGTGAAAAGCTGAATAAAGAGCTTGTCTTGGTTTTAAACAGCCATGGAGAATATGCTATTCCCCACATAGTGTCTGAGCATAAGAAAAGTATTGACTGGATGAAGAATATGTAGTGCTTTCTCTTTTAAAGTTTATACTTGCAGTGCACCACCACATCATGTAGAATTATCTGACCAATTTTATTTATATAGGTTGCTATTATCAACTTCTTTCAGGAGTTGTTTGATTTTAGGGTACTACGTTAACATGAAAGAGGCCCAAATGGCTTTCCACCAGGATAAATTAACGCAGGCACTGACCTGGTCAACACGACGATTCATAAATGTCAGCAGTTTACAAATGACTAGATAACATTGTATGGGTGGCCTGTTGAGGCTGTGTAGCCCACCCCCCTGCCAAGATCACTCATGCCAGACTCCATTAGCAAAATGCTTTTTTGCCTCACGTCGTCACATTAACAAAGACTTGCATGTTCATCTGACAGTAATTGCTCAATGCCGACGGTCATAAATGAGGTTTGTTAAAACAGTTAAAGCATTCCCTTTTGTGACAGGGATGTTGTAACACCACGTTTAGTTGTGTTTTTGTAACACATTTGATTAGGTTCTAACAAAAGGTGTCACTGCTCTCAGAAAGTCAAAAGCTGTCCACACAGGGTCTTTCAGTAGTGAAACTATTTAATAATTTACGCCTTTTGGAAACATCTGCACTAAGTATTACGTTACTGTAAATGTCGCAGTGGGTGCCATGATGTATCACAGCTTTTGATATTCACCTGCTGCTGCCATAATGAGATCATAGTATCGACTACTGAGATGACAGCCCTGGCACATTGAGTCATCCTTCCCGGAGAGGAGACATATATATGCTGGACCACCAAGGCAAACCCCCGTGGGCATGACAGAGGCATGGCAGAATACAGGCGAATGCTTATATTTAATATTATTCTGTGTTTCCAAGTGGCCTTCTGAAGCAGCTGATAAAGGCTCTATAGCGCAAGCATGTGACCAATAAAGTTTTGTAATATTTTCTTTCAGTCCGATTTTATTAAAGATGTGCTACTGTACCTCACTTGTTTTTGAGTACTTCTGAAGCACATTTGCAGTGCAGCTCATTGTCACTAACTGCTACCGAAGCCTTTTCTTTTTCTCAGCGGGGACTTTGCAGCTCAAATAGGTCATGAGACAAAAACACCACCGGAGCAAATGGACACACACACCTCTCTCTTTCATGCGACCTAGCCATTAATTAGTGCTGCAACATATTGTCATTTGCATGAACAGGCCACACTGATGTGATTGCTGGTAAGCGTCATGTGGGGGTAGTGGCACTTAAGAGAACATTTGCTTAACAGACCCCAAAGGCACGCTTACACCAGATCTATTATTGTTGTTAATTATGGAAGTGGATGGTGTTTTATGGTGCTATGTTTCTTTGCTATATGTGCTGCGTTAGCCTTTGCTCTATCATTACAAGTTAGACCATGCAAAAAGCAAATATCCACATTCACACTTATGTTATAAATAGTATAATCACGTGAAATATGTCTCATTATATTGCATGCTTCTCTCAGCCACACTGAGGTAATAATTATATAGTGAAATGATATAAATATACAGCCAAACATTTTCATGTCTGACTTAAATTAAAATATCTCTACTTCACTCATCTCCATGTGCTTTACATAATAGATCATGGAGCTAGTATATATGTACTGTAAGGATCCCAAGATGTTCCTTCTTTGAAAGGGTACCCTGGATGTCTGCTGGGAGCTGCTGCCTCCAAAGAATTCAGCTATTGTAAAACTCTTCTTGTTTAACAGGCAGCAGCTTTCAAACGTCACTTTGACTGCAGTTGAAAGTAAAAATCTTGCCTGCCACATGCAGACACAGTGCTTTGTTCTAACACAGATATCTTCTTTTTTTTTTATCTTGAAGTGATTTTACAAAATACTTCACTGATCCAAAATAAATGGCATGCTTGCTTGTTTTTGATCCCAATAATACATTTGTAATATGGTCCCTTTGCCTATTGTTACTTTGTTATTGATATTACAGTCATTTGCCATTTTGAGATATCAATACTCTGGTCTTTCACATTCATGCTATTGTTTGTACATCGACCTAGCCTTATTTATCTTTTTATTTAACATTACAGGTACAGAGAACCTGTTTCTCTATAACCGCTCCATCTTTACTGTTCCCTTATATTGAATGCCTGTTTGATTGGCAGGTAGAACCCTTTAAAGCCTTTATTTACTTCTTATTGCTCTGGGTCATAGGCTAGCAAACTGCACAAAGCCCCCGACCCCCCTCCTCACCCCCTCCCAGCCCCAGTCATTACCCTTCCCCCTGTTGTTTCTAGGCCACTGTCTTTTTTGTCTGCTTATGAAATTTCTTTCCCAGTACTGAATTATTGACCAGTGTGAATCCTCTGAGACTGAGCACGCGGTGGGCTGTTGTCCGTCTTCAGCAGCAGAGAGCTTTTTCTCAATCCCCCATCCAAAAAGAAAACATACCTAGACTTATGTGCTCACAGCATTTCATTACCTTCTATAAGAGACATCCTGAAAGGATTGGCTGCATGTACTGTAGCTTGTGTTTCAGAACACAAAAGACATGTTATATTTGGTATTGTTTCTATTTCCTTTACGAGGTGAGATGCTGTTTAAGATATTTACTTCTAAATGTTTACCTGTTGCTAGAAGGGTGTAAGTGGCTTTAGGGTTTATTGATTTGGTTTGTTTCTCTGTTAATTTACACTATCTCCTGGTGAAGTCAGTTTTACCCTATCAAAATTAATCTGAGAGGTTGTTATTTTTATTCAATATGATACAGAATATTGCACATTAAAGCAAGCCAGTTTTGGACATTTAGGCATCGTTCTCTTTTCATTCAACTGCAATTAACTGGACTTGATAAGATGTTGATAATGATCATGTGTTCTGTATCTTATATAACCATGTAAATACAACTTATCCTAGAAACTAATATGGCCATTATTTGAAAAATAATTAATGTTGGTCATTATTATTTGTGCTAGGAGATTACAGTTCTCATAGGGAATGTTGGTTCATGTGATGTTGGAGATGTCCTTGTGGTGAAGACAGATGCTGCTTCATTGTGCTAAAATAATTACGTAGGTGAAAAGCCTGACACTGCTCCCTAGCTTTGAACAATACTGCAGTGGCTCAAGGCTGCCGTTTCACTCAACTTTAAATTGACTTGCAGAGAATGGCTTGAAACCCCACTATGAAAAGCCATTCCATGTTCAATGGTGTGTATTGTGAGATGTTGCTTAGGAACCAATGTTACTTGATGCGTTAAAGCAGGCCTTGGCAAGACCTCAAGGTTGTGGAATGGAACTGTTCATATAAACTTTAATCCTAATTATTGATATAATAATTAAAGGTAAGTGTTGTCACTTTCACCTGCCTTCTACCATCTTAGTTTATCGTTAGATGTTTACTGTTTTGTAAATATAGGCCAACATTATTATATAGTTTTGTTTCTGTGTACTGTTGTTATCTGGACTAGTACTGCATTGGAACAATACATTTGATGGAGGGGGTATTTTGTGGCAGACATTACACAGTGTTGTTTTTTCAGAGAAGCAATTGGATTAGTTGATAGCATATTACATTCATAATGACACTTTTCATGCAATGATTATGGTCAGTTATGTAAACCTTTGAAGTACCTATAAAAGTCAGTATCACTCATTACTTGAAATCATACTTTATTAATCCCCTTTAGGAGAAATTCATTCTCTGCATTTAACCCATCCCCGAAGGGAGCAGTGGGC
>JAODUE010028919.1:0-20340 GCA_027564755.1 Amblyopsis hoosieri
ACACACTATCAAGTGGTGCGGGGTGCCGAGACATGAGCAAAAAACCAAAAACCCCCCCCCCCCCGCACAACACACACACACACACACACACACACACACACACACACACAGAGACTGAACGATGACAACGAGTGACATTTGTGACACTGTCGGCAAGCTGGTGGTGAGAGGGGAGAGCAGAGGAGAAGAGGTCTTTAATGATTCAATTATCCCCTGACCTTGCTTCTGACAGGGGCAGGTCCCATTCAATGCACTGGCGCGCATGCACGTGCATGCACACACACGCTTTGTGAAGTGACAAGGCCAATTATGACCCTGGCAGGCAGACTAGCACGCGCACGCACACACACGCTCACACGGGCCATGTGTGACTTCATGCACACACTCAGAGAGGCACAGTCGGCTCGGAAGGTAAGGACAGACAAATCAGAGACACGCTCCCCGTTTAACAAAATACAACAGACACGCGTGAAGAGAACGCACATCCAGAATGGACACTGACACAGAATATAGAGGATACTTCATAACGTCCCCCAGATTGCATCAATACAGCCATGTATAGGAGTGGGTTCAAAAAAATAATTAAAAAAAATCAAATCGATTCTCCAATTAAAATCGATCTGAAATCGATTCACAAAATCCCAAGAACGATCTTTTAAGACCAGTTGCAAGATTTGCGTGCTTTCCCCTTTCCCCGTGTGTTCTACAGCCACCAAAACACTAAAGAAATGCAGTCTCTTGTATTAAAATGAACTCGTATCATAGACCCATTTAATGTTTACAAAAAGAATGTCAGGCTGAGGCAACAGAAATATGGTGCACTAGTAAATAACTTGCCAAATAACACGTTTCATTTCTTGAAACTCCATCGTCAGAATGCCTTAAAGCTGCTGGTTGGCATAGCGTGCAAGAATAATCTGACATCGTGAAAGATTACAAATGTTTTTAGCTCAGCTGGGTCACGTAATTAGCACATTGCTCGAGCCGGATGTGTTTCCCTCCCGTTGGTGTAGTTCGCGCTCAGTTTCTGACTGCCTGCATTTACCATCAATGTTGTCTAAATGCTTTGATATAAAACTACATATTCGGTTACATAACTTCTTAGTATTGCAATCCCGTCACACAGCATCTTTTAATTTACCGTAAATGTTTCAGATGTTTGTTAGACAAAAGTGTCGAGCGGTGTCGTGCCAAATTTTGTATGTCTGCCGAAATCCAAAAATATTTAAACTGGAAGGACATTATTAATTATAATAGGCCGCAAAGCAGGTAAGATACTGTAGAGTCATAGGATAATTGCAAAATAGATACTTTATTTATTTTATATGGGGCTTATGGCACGTCTATTGCACAAATGTACGCTGCAAGCATTATGTTCGTGACCCAAAATTGGCACCTGTACCTGAAATATCCTTAACTGAATCAACATTGGATTTAATCAAAATTCTAATCGATTTTGGACCTGTGAATCAGAATCGAATGGATTCTTGAAATCAGTGGCGATACCCAGCCCTAGCCATGTATGTCATTGTGTCTAGTGTGGGTGTGTGCCTAGAGTACCTGCCTGTCTGGGCACACGCAGGTTGACTTGTATAGTGGTTAAAAGGAAAGTAATGTAGTGTTCATTTACTAGTTTAAGTTGGCTTGGAGATGAGAAACTAGTCCCAACCCTACTAGAAATGACCTCTGGCCTTAGGCACAATGTGTGTGTGGTGTTAAACTGTAAATATTCATAAATTAATCGCCTGAACTACAACCCAGAGGCAAAGCCCTGGCATTGAATGCAAAGAGTGTGTGTGTGTGTGTGTGTGTGTGTACATATAATTGTGTGAGAGATTGTAAGAGAGACAAAGAGTGTGTATGGGATCAGTACAGGTCTGGTAATGAGGTGGGCATCTGCTAATTTGCATATCTCCCACGGTGCTTAGGGGGCAACGCAGAGGAGAGTGTAAATATGTGTGTGTGTGCGCGTATATGAGACGAGTTCCCTTCCCTGCATCTGGCCCAACACCCAGACGTGCACTCTGAGATGGTGGGATATACTGCACATGTCATATTCATAACATATGTCGATGGGACCTCAATGATGATGATGATAATAACAATAATAATAATAATAATGGCCTCCCTAAAAACTACTTTCAGGAACTCAGTCAAAACATGGAATTGTAAATGATGGAATTGAATTTGCACCCAGCACGAATTCAGACAGATTAAACTCACTTCCTGAAACTCATGATGAGACTTCCTCGGAAAGCACCGAGATCCATGTCATGGAAAGATGGGTCTGAAACTGAGAGGAAAACAGACAGACAGAAAGAACTTTAAAAATATATCCTGATTATTCTATTATATTAATAGATGAAACATTTAGTAACTAAGATTAGACAGACAGACAGATATCCTGAATTATATTTTCTCTATGCTTAAATAAATTCCTTAGGAATTATATTGTTTGTTGCTACACAAATACAAGCACTGCTTATTGTCTCAAGCAAAAATAATAGGAACTACTCAAAAGTTAAACTAATGATCAAGTAAATAAAATAATTCTAAAGCATGTCTACGGTATGAGAAGCTACCTGTGAGATAAAGGAACGAATCCAAAGACAAGCCGAAAAGTTGAAAAAACTGAAGAGCTTATGCATTATTTAAAACCACACCTCCATCCCATCCAGAGCTAGTTGAGGTGTGCATGCCCTAAAAGGCCTAATGAGCACAGAATTGACTGAGCAAGCATTTATCCGTGCGCGCGAGCGCGCGCGCGTCGGCGCCAGGCCATTTAGCCTGCAGGCAAAACCACAGCAAGGCGATGATGGCGAGACGTATCTTAAAAAGCACCGGAGCCTCAGAATGTGCGTGCGTTCTTACTCGTGGCGTAGAGTTCAGCCAGGTTTCTAGCAGCCAGCATGCGAATCTCTGCAGAAAGGAAGCCTTCCGACTCCAGCGGAAGACCCAGATCCTGAATACACCAAAACACAACAAACGTTAGCAAGTACACTGCTTCTGAGACGGAGCTATACATCATGTCAGCCTCATTCAAAAGGGCTATGTAGGGCTTCATTGACGCCTTTCGCTTCACTCTATTCTCTCGTAGTAGAATTGGTAGCCTTCCAGACAGTGTGATTCTTCTGTGTTAGCAACCATCACACGGTCAAAAACACAGTTAGCTAGCTAGCTAGCGGTCGGCAGAACTTTTGTTGGTGTTGAGCGCTTTACCTTGAGGGCCTCACGAGCGGCATCCATGTTGGGGAAGGCAGGGAGGATGTAGCTGGTGAAAGTCTCCACGTCTGGGTACACCTCCAACTCCTGCATGCTCTTTAACACCGCTAGCACGCCTGAAGATGGAACACAATCATGGCATTTAATGTTTTTTAATTTTATTTAACGGTTGCTACTGTCTTCTTTGGTAAAGTCAAGTTTCCAGGACGCGAACACAACAAGAGTAACCTGACGTGCCAGATGGATTGTTATTCACAAGTCCACCTGGGGAGCAGTGCTTTTGTAAAGTGTGGGCACTTTCAAAAAATACTTTCAATTGGATGAACCATCTGGTCATTTTCACTGTCGACAAACCTAAACCACGCCCGTATAGCTATCAACGCAATGCTGATTGGAAAGTTCAGTTGCTACTCTGACACATTCGCAATGGTTCCTAGGCTTTCCAGACTGATTCTCACGGCAAAATTAAATATGAAATAATAAAAAAATAACAAAAACAAAGTAAAACACACACAAAGTGTGTCAGTCCTTGTACAGACACACTCCTGCATGTGGGCTTATGGGCTAAGAGGTGGGGGTTCTGTTTAAATATGGGGCCCAGGAACACTGGCGCACACATGGTCTCACCGCTCGAGCTGGACCGCCACACATATTGCTGCTCTCCACCCTGGCCCAGAATGGTGGGCAGGCGTACACGGATCACTGCCTCTGTCCCCCCCGCCGCCGCCAATCCTGTGGTGAAACCTTAAGGTCCCGCCCCAGGGAACAGAGGCAAAAAAAGCCGCATGCATATGGAACAGCCCACTTGCACACTCCCAATATGCCCGTGAGAGAGAGAGAGAGTGAGAGAGTGCGTGTGTGTGTGTGTGCGGGCACACTGAGGTGGGTCACATTTTGCATATGCCTCGAAGTGCACCCACAACACACATGAAACTAAATGAGCGTATACGTGCGTGCATGTGAGTTAAAGTGCGAGTGTGAGATCGGAACGCTAGCCGTGTGTGTGGAGTGATGTAAATATAAATTCATCAGTGTGCCAATACAACTTGTTCCCATGCAGACTTCAGCAAACTAACCTTAATTGTTTTCCAGGGTTGTATTACCGCAAAAGAACGAATGTGTGTGTGTGTGTGTGTGTATTTGCTCTCTCCCTCCCCCCTCTCCCCCGGGCGGCGTTTACTTTCTCAAGTTCTAGTTCGGGGAGAGCCGCGCGACTCCGTGTTGTTTGTGCGTCCTCCCGGGACCTGCGCATTTGCCAGGTAGCCTCTCAATGCTGCTGAATAAGAGATGAGGTCGGTGCTTTTACACGCCATTAAAGCACTCTGCCAGAGCGGCCTTGGACCAGGTACAACCACCTGACATCCATACACACATCCACATCACTCATTCATTCATGCCCTCTCAATATATCCGTCTTCGCAGGCTTTTCAAGGAAGAGCCAAGCAGAGCGATCCGTCTCCGCGTCCTCAATGGAGGATCCATCCGCCCTCTGTATCCATTCTACCCTCCGCATTCCGTTTTTTTATGAAAGAGAGAAATAAAACAGAGGGCACACCCGCTTTCTTGCTGAATAAACCATGATCCATTTTGGCTGTGATCCACACAGGCAGAAAGTAAGTGAATGGGGAAGTTGTGGGGGTGGGTGGGCTTTTTAAAAAAAGGGCCACAAGTTCATTCAATGACAACGCCAGTGCATAATAACAGACGTCCATTTTGCACGCACAGGCTCGATAACTGGGACATGATCAATGGAACCAAAAGACACAAAAGATTAAACTAAGAACTCGTTTTTTCCCCTCCACAGAATTCGGGCTCAGGGCAGAAAAGCTACCTCACACACCTCAAGCTAATTTTCATGCAACACATTAATTGCATTCTACTGTATCACCCTCATAATCATCAAATTGTATTAAATAGAAGAATACAAAAAAATACAGGAACACAAACGAAGTGGCACCATACAACACTAGCCTCTACAATGAATGTCCAATGTGGGGGGGGGTTGGAGCTTTGGAGGGAAGAACCCACTGGCAATGAAAGCAGAGGTGTTTTTGTTTTGATAGAGTGCCAAAATGCCTGACTACACCTTTAATCCTGTAATGGACGGCCAGATACAGAATGGGTGGGCGTTGGGGCTCATCTCATCACCCAAAACACTGGAGAACCAGCCACGCTCCTTCCTCTGGGAACACCCCCCCCTCCCTCGTGCGCGGTCATGTCAGAAGCGATAACGGCGTTATCAAGCGGTAGCTAGCTGGCGGCCCAGCATATGCTTCCGCTACGTCCGCCATACACGCACCTCATCAAAATGCAAAGACAGCATTTTTCCTCCTACACCCTTCCTCTCATGTTCTCTACCCTCCACCTCATCCTTGTTTCCCCTGCTCCTGCCCGCTAGTGACACCTGTGGACAAAAAGTGACACGGCACTTAATATTGCATGGGCCCGTGCACAGTGGCGCGCGTAATCCAAAGTGAATTCCCTTGGAGCGGCTTGCATTTACATGAAATCAAGTCACTCTGCATCAGTCACGTCACCTGCACACCGCGTGCAGACACTTCCTGAAGCCTGCGAGGGGAGCCGGTGAGATTCAGACACACGGAAACATGTACAGAGCGAGAGGGAGAGGGTTCAGGAGAGAGAGACACCACATCATTCATGAGGGTTAAGGCCAGCGGTAATTTGTGCCAACTTGTTAGCAAAATAAGGGTTTTCTTTGGCGCCTCGCTCCGCTAAGCCTTGTGGCGACCGAGACGCCCCCTCTAACTGTGCGCGCTACTCTGCCTGTGCGGGATCCAGAGCATCGTGCCGGCGAGTTAACAGGGGGGAATAAAAGACTCTGTTTGCCGTGCGACGGGTCGGTAGCGGAGCTGCTTGACCCAACGTCTGCCCTGACCGCAGAGGCAAGTCAAGCGTGAAGTGCGTCCGCCGCGGTCGAACCCTGCCAGCTCAAATACCGTCAATAAGAGGACCATAGAGGAGGTCGGGATGGGACATCACTTATTAATCGCACTCAAAACCCACAAAGACTGAGCAGGAGCTCAGCACCAATAAAGTAAATGGAGAGCCTTTGACAGCGCTCCCATTTGAGGTGGGGATTCTGACCGGGGTGTTTACCCGCCATCCCCAAAGATCATCCTCAAACTGCTGGTCCCTCCCTGACCAACGGTGACGACAGGAGAGAAATTAACCCTCTGGATGGATGGTATCAGAAGAGGAGCCAAATGTTGGTGGGGAGAGAGGGTGGTTTGAGGGGAAGCATACATGGGCAAGGACACCTCGACACCAGCGGCTTCTCAATCACTTGTCGCTCCCGCTACCCACCTTGCCACTGTCGCCATTAGCAGAAAAACTACCGGCCAAACCCCATTGGGGTTCAGGCTAGGGATGGGCACGATTACTTGAATATTCGTATATTCGAAATTACGTTAGTATTCAAATACTTATTTCGAATACTTATAACTGTAGTTAAATTTTTAAAAAAGCGTTCCGAGTTTTGACGTTATAAGTTGTTTAATAAATAAAAAACAAAAAAAGTATGCCGTTGCAGTCTATCTTTTGGCGCTGAAACTGGGAAAATGGCCAGCAAACGAAGCGAAGTGTGTAGGCATTTCGACCAGGTTGATAACCAAATAAACAATGTAAAATATGCAATGTGAAACTAATTACATAATGGCAGGACAGCATTAATCCAAAAATTGATATTATTCGAATAGTGGAATCATTTCAAATGCCCAGTTAAGGCATGTATAAGCGTGCCTCATGCTACACCCACCAGGTCCCCAGTAAGGACAACGAATCGTCAACTGCAGAATCACAGCCCACACAATGTGGACACTCCAGTAGACTTTTGTAGCCTAAATGGCTACCAGAATTAATTGACACATGCATTAATCCTATCCTGGTGCCATTGTCAATTAAATTTAGAAAAAAAGTGCCGTTACAGAAACACACTACTACTACAGCAATAAACGTTATATCCATCACAAGAAAGCATAACTAGGTTCTAGGAGTGACCACTGTAGCCTGAGGCCCACAGAAAAGACAGTTCCCGAAAAGCTACAGAGATGAAAAAATTATTAAAGAAACAAAAACAAAAGTATTTATTCATATTTTTTGCTTAATAGCTTATCTCGCTAGTTGACATCAGGTGAGGAAAACCTAAATTGTGTTTCCAATTCCCATATCTAGAGAAACATCCATGTGTATTAGAGAGTAAAAGGAGAAAGAGAGCATAATACACACACACACGGTGGCCCGGTAAGTCATTTCCACACCCACACACAGTCTCTTTGCCCTTGACCGCCCCAACCGGGTGAAATCCATCCATGTGCCACTCTGCAGGGCATTAATATTTGAGGTAACACTCCTTCAAAGAGCCCTTTCTGGGATAGAGGCCCGGCGAGTAAGTCACAACCCGACCAGACCACAAGAAACACACTACTACTAGACAGTACATTTCCCATGCCATGCTCAACAAGAGTCCCTCTCTATTTCAGATTGCACATACAAGTAGATGGCAGACATGGTTTTCCCCCCGTGGGTAGTCATAGCAAGCATTAAGTTCTCACATACAGAGATGATTGTAAGGCTATGGTGACTTCAGCCCATACCAAGGACCATGTGAAAGTAGAGATGGGGGGGGTCGATACTGCGTAGTATCGCGAGATTTCCTATGACGATACTGTAGAGATACACTGACACCATGTATCGGCAAGTATTTATTTTAAATATTATATAAATTGCACATGAGAATTTAATTAATATTTATGACATGTTCATGTCAGTCAGCTTGACAATCACATTTTGCAGCAATACAATTTATGTAAGATGAACAAACCGATGTGATTTGAAGTTGGAAAAAGTAATACATTGCAAAATATCGCTGAGTATTGTATCGTGGATAAGTATTGTGATAATATCGGATCGTGGGCCCTCTGGTGATTCCCACCCCTACTGTATGTGATAGCGTATAAATCAAGTCTATTTCAAGATCTACTTGTCAAACACTGAAATAGACGGTCCATGAAAACTTCCACATTTCGTCTGTTCTTTATCGAAGCTCTGGAATTCAGACAAAGCCCTGTGGGAATATCTGATACAGGCCAAGCAGGATATAGAATCATGAACGGTGTGACATGCAACAAGAGTTTAGGCTCTACACTGTAAATGGTCCCCATAGAAGTCTAATTAGACTAGATTACGGACAAACAGATGCAGTTATACATTTAAGTGGTCCTTAATGTGACTTTCTGAGAGTCATGGCTCAAAAACAAAGAGCCACAGCGATTTCAATTATTAATCAATCAAGCATTATATTGATCTCAACCCTCTGATCCGAGGTTTAGTATCAATACAGCCTATGGGTGTAGGGATTGGCTGGATGAAAATACTGCACGAGGGTATACATCTACTGGTAGCATTCTTCATTCAGTTATTGTTAGTATAAGACGTAAAGTACGGTCGGTGTGTGTGAGCGTGCACGTACCTGCTGCATTTCTGTCCTTTACATGCTGGGTAAGAAGGGGCCAGAAATAGTGTGGTCTTATGGGCAAATCCTGCTCTTTCAGAACCTTCATCAGTCCTGAAGCAATGCCTGGAATAATTCACATTTACCACATCAGCTCCACAGCTTGTGTAGTATACAGACCAAAGGAGTTCTGCTGAGACATTCTCTGGCAGAAAAGGCATTCTGCCTAAAATACAAACGCCATTTATTGAAAAAAGTTTTGTTGTAGCAAGTAAAAATGCCATATTTTGTTATCGTATGTTAAAGACACCAACACGTGGTGGATTACATTATAAGGATTAATATAGAGTAGTGACTGTAATGTTAATACATTTATTATACACCTTTAAATGTAATTTTACCAACCAAGCTAGACAATATAGACTAAACTATACTACAGGTAAAAGATTGTGTTTTCCAAGATTCATATTATATCTGCATATACGTGCATTGTTTTGTTACATGGAGGAAACACCATTTACAAATGCAATAACTATTTCCAGTTTATTTTAGTATTCCTATTCTGGGGGTAAAAAAAAAAAAAAAAAAGAACAATGCTGTAAGTATTAGTGTTTGTGTGCGAGCGCATGTGTACGTTATACCAGTCTTCTTGGCCTCCAGGGCACAGTACAAAGTGAAGTGGAGTGGTGTTGCGTGAAGATTAGACTCCTGAAGTTCTTTGCAGTATCCAGCCATCTTCTCCGCAGGCTGTGGTAAACACAACGCACAAACGCATGCTAAATAACACAACAAATAATCCACACGTGAAAATAGGACTGGCCACGATCCAAACTAAAAATAAAAAACATCTAATGTCATTTGGCTAAATATTGATACTCATCCTACAGAATAATACTAGATCATACAGATGCTCCATATGTATTCGGGCCTTTGTCCACCAAAATAATTTTAGCACAGATCAGCTTCAGATCAGTTCAGCGCTGGGCTCATCAACGTCACTGTATTTTCTCTTGTTCAAATAAAATCGAGGAGGCGGGACATACGATATCAACACCATCACCAATGGCAGTGGAAAAAACTGATCCCGTCAACCACAGGATGAAATATATTTGTTTCAACTAACCGTTCTAAAAGGTCACTAAAGTTATAGTGTAGTTAGTTACAGACTACAGCCATAGGCTACTACTGTTGACATTCACAACAAAGTTACACGGAAGTGCTAGAAGAAGAGGTTTTGAAACCATAGCAACAATATAAGCACTCGTGAGAAGAGCTCTGGAAGAAGAAGAAAAAAAAAAACCAAGTCATGGGTGATGACACATAAAAAATAAAATAATTTAAAAAGCTTTCGGCGGACATTAGCCCCATATCCACACACAGGTTATGATATCTGCAGGTGCCAACAGTTTACCGTGTCCACGTTAACGCAGTGCCTGAGGAAGAAGTTGCCCAGGTTGGGGCCGTCTGTGTTGCCCGTGTCGGCCTGCAGCGTAGGGAAGGTCTTCAGGATGCTGAAGCTGATGTCTGACAGGCCCAGGGTGATCAGGCTCAGGCACAGGTTCATGGCATCTGCAGCCAGGCAAACAGCACACACACACACACACACACACACACACACACACATGCATACGGGGTGTTTAGGAAGCTAGTCTCGCAGAGCCAGCCTTTACTTGCATAAAGTCACAGCGCTGGCTAACTGCGTGAAGACCCGCCTACTTGACAGGAGGGGTATTTTGATTGACACGCTCGTCGACTACGTAACTCATTGAGCAAGTCGGACCTTTAAACTTACAATGAGGTATTTGTTGTAAAACTAAACGAGACATATCTGGCTGCTTGCAATTCTTGTAAATTAGATAAATAAGTAGGCTATAGTTACTGCTTCAAATACATGTATTGTGTTCTCTCTCTACCTATTACACTCTCATACATGTGTGACAATGCTAACAGCCAACGAGTAAATGGTAAATGGACTGCATTTATATAGCGCTTTCATCCAAAGCGCTTTACAGTACTTTGCCTCACATTCACCCATGCACACACATATTCATACACCGATGGTGATTGATGCCATGCAAGGTGCGACCAACCACCGGGAGCAGTTGGGGGGGTAGGGGGGTTAGGCATCTTGCTCAAGGATGCGTAGGTCAACACCGGGGTTTGAACCTTTCAGCTGTGGGAAGCCAACACCCAGACCTCTAGACCATCCTGCCCCATGAGTATCGTCTTTCTCACGGTGATGTCGAGCTTACAGCGTACAGGTCAGACGTTCGGCACGGAGTTGCTCATGTGACGTAGTGCCGGCGGTCGCCAAGAGGCTGAGATCATTAGGAACAGAGCTTATTGATCAGCGCGCACGTGCGCAGTATGCGTGCGTGCGCGCACGCACGCACGGTCACCTACCTGGCACGTAGCCCCTCTCGTGCCTCATGCGCTCCACCATCTCTGGGACGTACTGCTGGTGTCCACCCTTGGCCAAGGAGAAGACGACCTGCATGAAGTCTCTGTCCATCAGACTGCAGTCTGCCGCCTCTGCCGCCTCAATCGCCTGAAACAGACCAGGAGAAGGTTGACATGGAGACAAAATGGGCCAAACCATGCAAGTAGGAGGAGGGGGGGGGGGGGGTGTTAAAGGCTAGTGTAAATAACCTGCACAAATTAATGTACACACCTTCTTCACATTGTCCATGTCCCCCTTCTCGGCATACGCAGTGAGCAGGGCGATGTAGGTGTCCGGCCCGGGCTCTATTCCTGCCCCCTTCATCACAGTCAAGATGTCTCTAGCGCTGTCCATGTCCCTGTACAGTCACACACACCGCATTAGCTCACACACCACAACGTATTGCCTGTACGTGACACAACGTGACACGGAGATGCGTACCCAGCGCGCGCATGTCCCGTGACCAGGGAGTTGAACACAGCTTCTGTGATGGGGAGATCTTTGCTCTTCATGAAGCCAAGGATGGTGCTATGAGAGCAGGTCGAGAAGAAGCCAGAGGTGTTCTTAAAGCATACCGAGGCGGCGGCTCAAATGTGCGGTACACAGTAGCCGTCCACAGAGACGGTCTCACACAAGCACAGTGTGTAATGACGCAAAGTATTGTTATACAACACAAGATAATGAGCGGTTACACTTCCCGGCGATGTTTTCTAGAAAGTTCATGCGGTCAATCAAGACGCTACTCACCTAGCTCCCTCTATGTCACCGTCTTCGCAATAGGCTGCAATCAACCGCTGGTATGTCACCTGGGAATACAGGGTGACATTATTCCACTCACCAAGAGGAAATTATGATGTTACATCTGATAAAAAAAAACATTTAATATTTTCTTTTGTAATTATAATCCAATAAATCAAATGTCCTAAAATAATTCCACACCTTGTTGATTGTGCCATTCAAGAAGAATCAGTGAACTCAAATGATGTCAAAAACTTTCATTGACAACTGAGCTAGTAGAATTTAAATTTAATTATTTAGCGAACAGGGAATATATTTTGTGCATTTCCACAGCATCTGGGGTACTTTGCAGTACGTACTCGGTTTGGCTGGACATTGGCTGCTTCCATCTTGGCTAGGAAGTCAGTGGGGGAGAACTTGAACTCGTTCTGCAGATACACCTTCAGCAGTGCATTGTAGTGACTGGCATCATACAAAGCACCTGCATTGAGCAGCATACAGACACATCAGCTGTTTGTACATCCAAGAATGCATGAATGTGACATAAATGGCCGGTTTCACAGACATGGATAAAACCTAGTCCTAGACTAAGATCTTTTTCCAATGGAGATCTTCATTGAATTTTTGTTTTAGTCTTGGACTACCCTTAATCCATGTTTGTGAAACCGGCCAATAGTGCCTTCCCATAAGTCACTTCTAGATGTCTTTCAGTTACCTTCTGAGTCTGCGCGGACAACACAGAAAACAGCAACAAAGAAGTTGCGGGACTATTACTGACAGCTAGTAAAGAGCGACCCACAACACTGACACCAAAATATACTAGCCTAGTGCGTGCGTTATCAAACGTAGGCCTTTCTATGCCTTTTGTTGATTCAAAATTAAATGAAGAGAAGACGAAGGAGTCATGGTTGGTCAGAACCACTGCGGTCCACGCACAAGCGCAACGATCTCAATCTGCCCAGACAGATACTGGTGAAGTCAAACTGAAGCTGGCGACGTCAGAATGGTATATCGAGGCCGCCACCCCCCCCCAACCAACCACCTTACCCAGGCCCTGCAGCTTCTCCCAGATGTGGTGGGCAAGCTCAGTGCGCTCGGCCTGGTGAATCTCCGGCAGCAGGGACCCACAGCTGCGCAGCAGAAGCAAGGCCTGGTTCCCACTGGGACAGCCTGAGAGAGAAAGATCTCATCATTTTACATTTGGAAAATGTTCCTTTGCATTTGACCCATCCTCCTATTGCTATGGAGCACATGGCAACCATTGCATGGGGTCCATTATTATGCATCATGTTAACTGAAATTGCATCCTATAGGCTAGATATTAACAATGCTCAGGAAATAACTGGGTGTAATACATGTGATCTGAGCATATGGAATGTGTCAGTAGCACACACACGGTCTCATCTCCCGTGTGTCTCCGCCTACCTGCTCTGCAGATGTCGTGGAAGATGCGCAGCAGCAGCGTCTTGGTGATGCGCCCCGTCCGCCTCACGGAGCTGTCGAGCTTGGCCAGGGCCCAGTCGAACTGCTGATTCTGCTTGGTTCGCACCCCGACGCCCGCCGGCGCCTCCTCATCCCTGGCCTCCGAGGCCACAGCGTAGCCCCTTGTGCAGCAGGCCGACGGCGCCGCGTAGGGCCACGCGCATCTTGAGTGTGTGCGGGTCAGGCAGCCGTTGAGACCATAGAGGTGTAGAGATTAAGAGAGGAGGAGGTGAAGAGTGTGTAGAGATTAAGACAGGAGGAGGTGAAGAGTAGAGAGTGAGTGGAAGAAAATGTAAAAGGTAACAGAAATGAATGGATGAGAAGATAGAAATGTGACTACAGTGATACAGTATATACACACTGTTGTTGTAATCGTAATTATTTTTATTACATCACTGCCCCAGTTGTTTGAATGCTTTTAGGAATATGTCTTGTGGGTCATGATGACCTTGACTGAAAAAAAAAAATAGATTATACAGCATCTGGAAATTCACCAATGTTTAATATTACGGTCTGTATGTAGTGAGTGTACGGTAGAGAGGTCTGAAATCAAACGGGCTGCTCCATGGGATAAGTATAGCTACCTGCATTGTCAAGCTAACCTTAATTGATATCCCTATTGAGCTTTAGCTAAAAGCTAGCAAGTAGCTACACAGACCGTGTTCAACATGATCAATGTGCTCAGCGAGAGTGTGATATTGTAAGTGATTATCAGGTATTGTAATTACTTCCCATTATACGTTTAAGGGTTATTATGAAACAACATGGGTTACACAAGCCCTGAACAACACTAGACCTTATTATAAACCACGTGTCTCATTATTGACATATATACGCAATATTCAGCTTCCATTGTCCCCATTAAATGTATCTTAACATCGCATTTCACAGTTTGGCTTATTATTTTAACCATGTGGGTAAATGTCATTGACCCTCAATGACATTACATCGCCATCATGAGCACCCATAAACGTGCTAACGGAGTGCATGATACCTGGATGCATTTGTCAACCGAGGAGCAGCGTGTCTGACGTAAACGCTGGATCTTTGGCCGCCGATTGTTCCGCTATACAGCCGACTAAGCAACGGTCCATTTCTCTTGGTCGCTGTAATCTGGAGCAAGGAAGACGGCGAAAGTTTAAGTGACCGGGCTGATCTCAAGAGCGCAGCCATGTTTTCGTCGCAGCATGGAAAGACGTCCGCAACACGTGACCATAGAACTGTAGAATAACGCACGTGACCGGACAACGTATAAAGAGCGAGACCAACGTGAACGGTGGAGGCGTGGCCGATTTAGCAAGACACGTAATTTATAGTAAAAATAAAAATAATAAAAAATATATATATTTAAAAAAATCATGTATATATATATTATATACCAAACTGTATATTATATATATAGATACACAGTGTGAATGGTGGAGGTGTGACCGAGACACGTAATTTATAATAGTAAAAAAAAATATATATATATATATATATATATATCACACACACACACACACATAAATGTATATATTATATCTAGATGCACACACACACATTAATGGACTTTCATAATACAGCTGATTCAGTGTGTACATTTAACACTATACTTTCTTTTTATTTAAATTACTTCACAGCCACAGACTTAGACAGTCAGTCTATACGAATGTAGCTAATTAAAATAGTCATAAAAACATTAAGATGTATTTGTATTGTTTTATTACATTGTGAGCATGTCATAACACACGTGGGGATAATCTTTCTCAGTTCAATTCCTCTATCAAATTATCATTACCCCTCCTCTTTCCCATCTTCCAGCTTTCTACCAACTGCTTCTCTCTCTCCAAGGTATTCCTCTGAGAACACCTGCCACTATGCTCTCTCCACAGACCAACGGCCAGCCTGCGTATCTGTTCGGCGTTGTCCACCACCCACGCCTGAAAGAATTCACACTTCTTCCCCGCCAGAAAGTACTTTCTTCTCCCATCACCTCCACCCCCTTCCCCTCCCTTCGGCAGGGATGCCCTGGCCCGGGAGAACGCCGAGCGAAGCTGGCTGAGAGCCGCCAGGCAGTATCCCGCGGCGTCCCGTCTTTTCCCGCCCGTCATAACGTGAGCTACAGCTTCCACGGCCCTCGTCAGGGCATGTGGGTCCTCGGTGTCAAAATAAGCCCTGGCCTGAACGGCATCCACGCCGCACTGTAGGGCCTCGTGAATGGATTGAAACACCCTGCTTGTGCTCAGGGCCTCCGACACCGCCAGGATCGTGTCGCAGAACTGGCCATTCAGCGACTCAGCGTCGCCGTTGAATAGCGTTAGCGTGAAGGTGTATCCAAAAAGTGCGTTGACCAAACCATAGCATACGAGAGGAGATGGGTTTGGAGACAGGGAACTCAACGTGGGTATTTTGACTGATATCGGAGGCACAATGGAAACTGCTGAAGTCGTGTCCTGGCTTATTTCTTTTTCAGTCGTTTGTCTGGTTTTTATCTTTGTGGCCGGCTTTCTCTCAACCAGTGCCGTTTCCGCTGATTTACTGACTGTGTTGTCATTTTTCTTTTTGCCAGTATGAGGTTTAACAGATCTGGACGTCTTGTCTATCTTCCATTTAACGCTTTTCTGTTTATCGGTCTCTCCACCCGTCACTGACTCTCCTACGTCCAGCATGCCAACCTCCTCATCTAGAAGCTCCACCAGAGCTCTGCCTTCGTCTTCATGCGTCTCCCACCACGGCCTCCACGGGGGAACAAGTTCCCCACATGTCCCACCTTTAATCAAATCCATGAACCTCTCTTTCTCCTGGCTGCTCAGACAATCCCACAGTGCCTCTTCGGAAAGCGTGTCGATGTCTAGGCCCGACAGTCTGTCAGCTAAGCCCGGCTCTGCCTCCTCTCCACATTCAGCTTCCTCATCCGTCACGTCTCCAGCATCATCGTCCGCACTTGCTTCAATCTCTTTTAGCTTTCTCAAAATGCTCTCCATTTCCTCAACACCACCTTCCCCGGCCTGCTGAAGCTCTGCTAACCTCGATAGGAGCTCCAGAACCTGAGCTTTCGTCTTCATCTCATCCTTATCATCATCATCATCATCTGATCCTATACCTACATCTCTTAAAACACTTTCCATCCCTCCATCTGTCCGATCCGCCATTTTCTTAAGTCCAAGAAGTATATCCTGCATCTTCTTTCTCCCCTCGGCCTCAGTCTGCCCCATGTCCTTCAGTTCCTGTAAAACAGACTGCTTGTAGAACTCCTCTGAGCAGACGGTGTGTTCTGGACTCCTATAGCACACTACACCGCAGTAAGGAACGTTGCATCGGGGGCAGGTGTAGCAGGGAGGTTCCGATTTGCACAGCCCGCACAGTCTAGCGCGTGTGGTGGTGACGATGTTGCCATCACTTGCAGAAGCACCGTCCTCCGTTTGTGCATTGGCAGGTGTCAGAAATTCATCCGAGTTGGCAGTCCCTCTGGAGGGCAGTACAATCCCATCTCTAACCGTCTCTGGTTCCGGTTCAGACTCAGTCCATTCCCTGCAGTGGGAATCGTCTTTTGGACCAATATCTGTTAGGAGACTCCTCACAGAGGGTGGGAGTCTGTGTCTAAGTAGTTGATTCATGTTTTGTGGCACACTGTAGTGAGGAGGAGTGGGAGACTCGAGAGTTTCACGCCAGGTAACCTGAAATAAAGGAAATAATACATAATCATTTTACAAGTCTAATGTCGTTATCCAGCTACTGTAGAGCCATCATATTGCTAACGCTAGTTCAACCAGACGCGGATTCGTGCTGTTATTAATATCGGTAAACACGATTTAGACTTACTCGATTAGCTCTCTATGCTTCGGCGACAAGCTCCATGTTGATATATACGTATTTTTCTGAAGGTAGTACTTTTAGAAGCATCCACATGTAATAGCATGTGACGTGCAGTGAACGTTGTTTGTTACAGTGCGTCGCATTTTGATGACGTGATGCTCATTCTTGTTTTTCACACTTGCAACAGAGAAACGTGAATTGTATTATTACAAAATCTTTGCTTGCAAGTCATTACAGCGAAAATGTCAAATTATTCACGCAGATGAGAAAAATACCTAACAAAATCTGATCTTATAACAATTAAATATGATATTTCACATTCATACAGTAGGAATGTACACTGTAGGCTAGACTGTACTATAACCCTCTAGTGCGGGGTTACATTTTTTTATATAGGCTATTTGGTCTATATGCTGTTATTATTTTGAATGTAACATGCATGTTCAATGCTGTTTTTTATATGATTGAATTAGTTTAATTAAAAGTAAAATTTTCATCACCATTTTTGTATATATTACTTGTTATATATTCTCATGTGTGATATAAGACATGTCATAATAATCATAGTAAACAGAGAGAAAACTATGTATAAATATATAAATAAACTGCACTATGTAAGCAAAATAATAACGCAACAGGGTCATATGGAGTCAGATTTCTTTCTTAATTTAGAAATTGAATGTGATTCACAAATTAGAATGCTTGTTATAAAACACACATCACACATTATATAATTAAAACTAGATTAATGTGGATACTTTCTAATTTGTTTAATTAATGGTAATATTTAACTGCTCATATTTATGTTTATTTTAATAACTTAAGGAGGCACAATAGAAAATATACTAAGAATTGGTGATAAGCACTGAAACAACACACTAAGCTGCATGACTGAAGCACGGGGAAAGAGAAATGAACACCATTTTGGATTAAATGAGCTGTGGAAATAATCAAATTGTTTCTGTTAGTGCCCATCCGTCTATCAGTATTCTCCCCCTGCGGATAACCTCTTTGTGTTTCTCTCTGACTGCCTTGCGTGCGTGCGCGTGTCTACGTCTCCCGTGGGGCTGTGTGCCGTGAGGCAATTGGCTCCTGCGGGGGCGGGTCAAGCGGGCTAAAGGTCAGACAGGTAGGTGGGTGTCAGACAGCGGTGCACCCCAGATTGGGCCGAAGGGGGCCCGGTTGACGTGTGCCATGTTGCTGTGGCCTGTTGGCTGCCTCATCTGCATGGGACCATACGGTGTCTTACTGTGTTTCCTTCCTTTATTTGTTATTTCCCTCCTTCCTTCCTTCCTTCCTTCCTTCCTTCCTTCCTTCCTTCCTTCCTTCCTTCTGCCCTTCATACATTGTTTTTATTCCTTCCTCTTTTCCTTCCTTCTTTAATTTTTTTCTTCCTTCATCTATTCCTTACTTAATTTTTTCCTTTTTTACTTCTTCCCTTCCTTCCCTCCTTTGTAATTCCTTCCTTCCTTCCTATTTCCTTTTGTCCTTCATTCCTTTTTGTTTTTTTCGTAATTCATTATTTTTTCGTCCTTTCCTTCACTCATTCCGTTCTTCCTGTTTGTCTGTTGTTTATATCTTTCTGAAACTTTTTCTTAAAGAGACATTATGTGTTAGCATAGCATATAATCACTCCCACAGTGCCAGTGACATGGTCTTATATATGGGAATCATCCAGACTTTGTAAATATTGCTCACACTGTGTGGGCAGTTGTGGAAAGACGTTCTGACATTTGAAATCAAACAAATAGCGTGTCCTGCTGAAAATCAAACATGTCACCCTCAGAAGACAAAAAATAAATAAATACACACTTCCAGCACATGTAAACCTGACACAGACAGACAGACAGACACACACACACACACACGCACAGTCCAAACCATCATGTCTGCCACCAGCTGATAGGCGACGGGGAACAGACTCTGCCTTGTAGGCATGTCCTGACTGGCGCTGCCTACTGTTTGGCAAGGTGTGTGTGTGTGTGTGTGTGTGTGTGTGTGTGTGTGTGTGTGGGTGTGTGTGTGTGTGGGGGTGCTCAGAGCAATCGTACATTGATGTAGACTGTTCTGTCACCTGTCAGATTGTAGGCTCTCACATCATGCGTGTGTCTGTGTCTGCGTGTGTGTGTGTGTGTGTGTGTGTGTGCACGTGTTTGTGTATGTGTGCGTGCGTGTGTGTGTGTGTGTGTGTGTGTGTGTGCGTGCGTGCATATGTGTGTGTGTGAGAGTGAGATGGTGCAAAGGAAACAACATAGTAATAGCACACTAACTCTCTCTCTCTCTCTCTCTCTCTCTCTCATTCCCCCCTTGCTCGCTCGCGCCTTTTATGAATGAACAGGAGAGGATCAGGAATGTGGACGCAGTCTCCGGCGTGAACGCATCAATGTACGTCATCAATAATTCAACGGCAGTATCTTTTTTCTTCTTTTCCTCCATACATCCTCCCTTTCCTGCCTTGCTCCACTAATTGACAACCTTTGCCAGGTCACTCGTGTACCCATTTAACCCGTGCGCTCTGCCTCAGACGAAGGGTTCTTACTGAGTGTGTCTGTGTGCGTGTGTGTGCGTTTGTGAGGGAGTGCAGTGCAGTGCGGCATGTGATGTGCTTAAACAGGAGTGCTAGCCTCATAGCGACCTAAGACAGTCGGCAACATGGACAATGGAAAGGATACCTATATTTTGAATAGCAGCGTGAGTCAACGGCAGCAGACGCAATATTATACAGAAGTTGATAGCTGTGTGCCTCAATGATTGCATGTGGCAAACCAAAATATCTCCTCACCAAATCATATGTTTACAGTTTACCATTACCATACAGTTCAAGTAAATGTAGGTCGATGCAAATAGTATTGGGGTGTGATTCGTTTTGAGTATTTGCACTTAGGTATTTCGTATTTGGCTATGGACACATAACTTTATGCCTTACATCTGGGTGTAAAAATAGAGACATGGTATATTTCCCACCCCGGGTATAAATATTGTTGGCTACAGTATGTGCTATATATGACAGTATATGCATGAGCACAATAGCAGCACAGTCATTTGTTTTTCTGTTTGAATGCTTCTTCAATCAACAAACTTTCTCTCTATACCTCCCTCAGGAGAACAAGTATGATATCTTATTGTTCTCTCTATACCTCCCTCAGGAGAACAGGATATCTTATTGTTCTCTCTATACCTCCCTCAGGAG